>CM035420.1:169557774-169730274 GCA_020310875.1 Ceratopteris richardii | reverse complement strand
GTTATGAGCAGCCTAAAGCTATTCTATTTGGAGAAGATCATCTTTAGCTATGAGATTGTGAAGTTATGGGCAGCTTGTGTATTATCTATAGCACCTTGTAGCTTCATGTACTTCATCTTGGAAAATATGGAATATATTTGCAACTTGGCTCCTTCAATCTCTCTCTACTCTTGTCCATTCTCCATCTTGTCTCTATTTTCTCAAGGTCTCTATACTAATTGCAAGCCTTAACCCAACAATTAGTACTGGAGAAGGACAAAGTAGAGCACATAGAGAATAGGGGTGCATGTAGAAGAGTTAAATCTCCATGACAAAGTAGATCACATAAAGAATTTGAATGCATGAAGAAGAGTTAAATCTTCATGGCAGACATAGATCAAACTCAATTTCACATTCGAAAGGAAGAACGTGATGATCTATCTGGATGTAAATGTTGAATATTGATTGAAGGGGAGTCCACTCCTAGAGAGGTCACATCAAATTTAGAAGATTGCATCAAGAATCACAATAAATTTGACAAGTTACAAGTACCTTAACAACAAATAAATAGTTTATATATTGGTTATGTTGGATTTGAAGATAGTGTAGATTCATTTGCATATTCACTTGCACATAAATTTCCAAATTGGAGAGCATTGCTTGCTTATGTAAACAACAAGTAGTGTTCAACCTACTAGTCAACCTTCTAGTGCTTCTTGGAGTTCCTCACTCATCCATGTATATGGGAGCTCGGATGAAGACTTATGTGAGCAAAGAAGGGTAATATTTCTACCCCCATAACCTAATGTGGATATTTTACAACTTGTATGTGTGTGGGTGTGTGTGTTTGCTTGATAGATGTAGATGAGAGTGTGCAACCTTTACTTCAAAGGCCTTCCCAACCTTGATAGTTGAGGTAGTATGTCTGAATCAACATTTTGTCTCATTACTTAGCATACTACATTTGTCTCTATCCTTCCAAGGAGAACTTGGTTAAGACAAGTAGGGGATGTGTGAGTTCTCCTTGTGATGTGTATTATGGGAGAGGTCTTCATGTCTAAGGTCCTTGTGTTTGCTAGTGGATACTTAGCATGATTTGTGAGAAATGAAAGTACCTACTTAACTTAATAAAGTAAAATCAACAAGGTACCTACCTTGCATATTCCCATAGTATCATGCTAGGAGAAGATTATTGGAAAAATGATCTTATGCGGCAAGCTTCCACTAGGGACCCCACCTATATTTTAAAGAAAGTCAACAATAGTTGGTCAATAGATGGTCATTCTTTGGTCAAATACTAGTCAAACAAACAAAAATATATCAAAAATAGGAAAAAAACTTTATTACATAATATGGAAGTACTCTTCAAGAGCTTTCCAATGATATGTTACACTTACGTGTTTGATAATAGATAGTAGGTCAAAAGTAAAACACTAATTTCAATGTCAAATAGTCAAAAAACATTGAAAAGTAATTTTTAAGCTTCAAAAGTAAATGAACTTATAGATTTATAATATAATATTTATAATCTGATACACAAATAATATGATCACATCAGATTTTTCAAGTTATAGCTATCTTAAAGCAACAAATAGTATACATGATGGTTATGCTGGATTTACAAACAATGCATACTTATTTACATATTTATTTGTAGATGAAAATGCAAATTGGAGAGCTTGCTTCCTTGTGCAAAAGAAAAATGTTCAATCTTCTAGTGCTCCTTGGAGTTTCCCACTCATCCATGTATATGGGAATGGCCATGTTTGACTTGGTGGTCATAGGGGAAGACTTATGTGAGAAAGGAGGCGTATTATTTTTACATTCAAAACATTATTATGGATATTTTACACTTTGTATGCTTGTGCTTTTGTTTGCTAGGCATAGATGACACATAGCCTTGACTTGAGAGGTCTGGCCAACCTTGATAGTTGAGGGAGTATGTTTGAGTCAACATTTTATCTAGTTACTTAGCATCATATATATATCTCTATCCTTCCAAGTAGCATTTGGTTGAGAAGAGTGGAGATGTGTGAGTTCTCCTTGTGATGTGTTTCATGGGGGTGTTCTTCATGTCTAAGGTCCTTTTGTGCATTATTCAATATGATATGTGAAAATTAAAGGTACCTACTTAACACAATAACTAAAAATCAATGAGATACCTACCTAGCATATTTCCCTTGTATCATGTTAGCAAGGGATTATTGGAAAGATGATGTTATGGGACAAGCTTGCATTAGAGAACCCCACATAAACATTAAAGAAAGTAAAAAATAGTTGAAATGGTCAATTCTTGGTCAAATGCTAATAAAACAAGTCAAAAATGTTCAAAAATGGATATAAAATTTGTTGCATACCATGTCAAAAGTCAAACCCTAATTTCAAGATCAAATAATCAAAAAACATTAAAACGCAATATTTAATCTTGAAAAGCAAATAAAATTATAGTATTTCAACATGATATTATAAATTATAATACGAGACCAATTTTCCTTTTACCCCCCGAATTTCTCGCGGTGAGTTGTTGCAAAAAAACATGGTAATAGCTTTTAGGGACTATTTTGTATGAAAAGCAAGAGCACTAAAGTCTATGTAAAGACAAGATCATGGATTCATAATAATAACCACCTGAATCTGATTTAGAGCTTGGCGGTGGTGGTCCTCCAACTTGGAGGAAGTGGAACTGTGCTCTTCATCATCTTCAAGTTATGCAGTAGCTTGAAGTTATTCTATTTGGAGGAGATCACCTTCAACTATGGAGATTGTGAAGTTTTGGGTAGCGTGTACCACATTAGCAAGGGATTGTTTGAAAGATAATGCTATGGGACAAGCTTGCACTAGCGAACCCCACCTAAACATTAAACAAAGTAAAAAATAGTTGAAACCGTCAATCCTTGGTCAAAGGTTGAAAAAACAAGTCAAAAATGTTCAAAAATAGATAGAAAAATTTATTGCATAATGTTTAGGTACTCTTTAAGAGCTTTCCAATGGTATACTTAAGTGTTTGATAGTGGATTGTGTTGATATATTTAGGTAGTGATGTGTGTGGACACTCTAGGACTGTCGGGGCACTTTTTTCCCTCTTTAGGAGGTTTTTTTCCCCCGACTTGTATATATGCCTATTACCCTAATGGGCTACTTATCTTTGTATATTCTAGTGGTAATACATTCAGTATTGTGTGTTGAGCTCCAAGTTTCTTCTTCTTCCTTGTGATGTTTGCGTGCTTCTGCAGACGTCTAACTCCAACAATTGGTATCAGAGCTGGTCGCCACTTCATCTAGGGTGTCGTCAACACCTCTTCGATTGCAGTCTCAGAATCACACTAATTTTGATGAGCATACTCAGCATGTTTTCGAGATCAAAACAACTTCATTTTGTGGTGCCGAAATTGCGATATGAGCTTGTTTCGGCCTCCGAACGCACTATCGTAGCACTTTTGTAGGTTGTTCCATCTTTTATGCCAAAGGTATATACTAGTTCTGGTTCACTAGTTTAAGCGTCTCGAAATCTGCTACAGGTTTAACAGAATTCATCTGGGTAGTTCTGTTCAATTTTTTGAGATACCATCAATTTTTTGCATCAAGGTATTTTAGTCACCGGCCATGGCTGAAAGCAGTGGTTTATTTCGTATGTTGGTTGTTGAGGATAAGTTGGGTGGTACCAAGTACCCGTTGTGGGCTTATATGATGTGATACGTATTGGTTGCAAAAGGACTGTGGAACATTGTGCAGGGTATTGAAAAACGTCCTATCACACCTGCAACTGTTACAACTACAGGTATTGAAGCTGATGCAGAAGGTGTCGAAGATGATGATATTCTATATATTCATGTTCGTGCTGCGGTTTCTATTCCACCTACTGTAGAGTAACTTCGTTGGGATGGCAGAGATGCACAGGCACATGCATTGATAGCTTTGTCTGTCAAATGTGCCATTATTCTTGCAGAATAGCTTAGGATGCTTGGGATACACTTACTACATTGTACCAAGCTAGGAATGAGGCTCGTGTTGCTTACCTCCAAAAACAATTGGAGAGTGAGCACATGAATGAAGGTGATTCTATGGACAGTTTTCTAACAAAGATCAAAGACTTGAAGGAACAGTTGATTTCTGCTGATGAGGTTATACCAGATAGCTCACTTGTGCAGACCATTCTTAATGGTCTTCCTGATTCATATCAAAGTTTTGCTTCTCCTCTTCGATTGATGATGAAAGGAAATTCAAATGCCTTGTCATTTGAGCAATTAGTCTCTATTCTGTTGTAGGAGGATCAGTCTAGGCAAAAAAGGTCCATTATGCATGTTGCAGATCAAGCTTTCATGGCTAGTCAAAAGGGCAAAGAAAAATGGAGCTCTTCAACTAGTAAGCAGAAATCTGGTAATTTTGCACAATCGAAGAGGGAAGACAAAGATGAAAAGAAATCAGAAAAGCAAAAATTGTTTTGCAAGTACTGTAAAGGAAATGATCATATCATAAAGAACTCTCCAAAACTGGCTGCTAAAGAGGCAAAGAAGAAAGAGGCTGGAATGGTTCTTGTAGAGGCCTCTACACCAAAAACAGAGTCTGCTAATCTTGTGTAGGAAGAAGAATGGGCGTTCACTATTGTTTGCAGTTTTGACCCATCTTCTCATGAGCAGTGCATGTCTGCCGTAGACTCAGATGTTTGGTACTTTGACAGCGGGGCAACCAAACATATTACCTCGTAGCACAGTTTCTTCTCTTCACTCGAGCCTGCCCCTATAGGGAATATTGTTACATGCACCAACAAATCCTCTGATCCTGATGTGGGAGTTCGTAAGATCATTTTGACTACTACTGATGGTAGTTCTTTCACTTTGTTAGATGCTTTGTTTGTGCCAGGGATCAAGAAAAATATGTTATCAGTTTTTGCATTAGCCAAGATTGGCTTGGTTGTGAAATTTTTTGATGACAGATGTACAATTCATTATCTATCAAATGGCGACATGATTATTGCTTTTGGCATTTTATGTCGTGGGTTGTATAAGCTCATAGACTATGAAAGATCTATAAATGTTTTGGCATGTGCAGTACATGATTCTCAGGCTATATCAGATGCAAAGCTTTGGCATGCACGCTTTGGTCATCTGAATTTTGCTAGTTTGCTACGCCTGCAGAAATCTGAAATGGTATCCTCTTTGCCCAAACTTGAGGCACCTGGAAAACATGTTTGTGAAGGTTGTATTTTGGGCAAAATGCATTCTTCCTCCTTTCCAAAAGATGGTTCAGTTCGGGCTACTCAAAAATTGCAACTTGTACATAGTGATGTCTGTGGTCCTATGCAGACACCTTCTTTTGGAAATTATCTTCACTTCGTGACTTTCATCGATGATTTTTCCAGGCATGCATGGGTATATCCATTGAAGGCAAAGTCCAAAGTGTTCATGTGCTTCAAACAGTTTTTTATTTTGGTTGAAAATATGTCAACATTTAAAATGGGCACCCTCCATTCTCATCGAGAGGGGGAATATATGTCTTCTAACTTCAATGCATTTTTGGCTGAAGGTGGGATAAAACACTAGTGTAATGTGTTGTATACACCTCAACAGAATGGAGTTGCTGAATGAAAGAATAGGTCACTCATGGAGATGGCGAGGTGAATGGTCAAGAGTCAGGCTTTACCACATAGTTTCTGGCTTGAGGCTATCATGTTTGCAGCATATGTACTTAACAAGTGTCCCACTAAAGCGTTGCAGTCTATCACTCCATATGAGGCTTGGCATGATCGCAAGCCATCTGTTGCTCATCTACGTGTTTTTGGTTGTTTGGCATATGCATTAGTGCCTGAACAACATCACAAAAAATTGGATGCTAAAGCAGTAAAATGTATTTTTGTTGGGTGCAGTTCTGAAAGTAAAGGCTATCGTCTATATCATCCACAGACTATATGCATTCTGGTTAGCCGTGATGTTGTTTGTGTGGAAGATGTTATTCAGCCATTGCTGTCATGTACTAAGAAGATATTTGTTAGCTCCAAAGACATGTATGATACTTTGCTACCTCTCTTTACACGTGGGCAGTCTAGTGTTGGTCCTAATGAGGAAACTTCTCAGCCTTTGCAGGTTTCATGTGATGATGCAGATCATCCCATTTCTAATGCAGATTTACATGATGCACTTGTTGATGAGAGAACTGATATTGAGGAGGCAAAAACTATGCCAAAGTGGTTGGTGTAGACTTTGCATGATAGCAAATTAGATGCACCTCTATCATATCGTAATCGATCAAGCTCTAATAGTGCCTCTTTTGCATCAGATTGTTATGCTATGGTTGCATCTAGTCTCTGTGATGAGAATGAGCCTGTTTCATTTGAAGAAACACAAAATTCAGAAGATTGGATGGTTGTTATGCAATTTGAATATGATGCTATAATGAAGAACAATACTTGGTCTTTATGTGACTTGCCTCTTGGTAAGAAGGCCATTGGCACTAAGTCGGTTTACAAGCTAAAGTGTAAGCCTGATGGAATAGTTAACAGGTGGCTAGGCTTGTTGCAAAGGGTTATGCACAGGAAGGAGGCATTGATTTTGATCAGACCTTTGCACCTATATGCCATATGACTACTATTCGGAGCATCTGTGCACTTGCAACCCATCATGGTTGGAATGTACATCAGTTCGACATTAAAACTGCATTTCTAAATGGTGACTTGCATGAAGAAGTGTATGTTTTTCAGCCCTGTGGCTTTGTGCAGAAAGGGCATGAAAACTAGGTGTGCAGGTTAAAGAAGGCATTATATGGTTTAAAGAAAGCACCACGTGCTTGGTATGAGAAGATACATGCCTATCTGATCGCACATGGTTTTGAGAATAGTCCAACTGAAAGCACCTTATATGTTAAGCGTGCTCATGATGTGCTTTTGATCATTGTTATCTATATTGATGACATGTTGCTCACTGGTCCTATTGAGAAGCATATTGTTGATTTAAGGTTGATTTGCATGCCTCATTTGAGATGTCTGATTTGGGGCATTTGCATCCCTATTTGGGCATTCAGTTAATGCAAGTTGATGGTGGAATGGCTTTGTGTCGAACGAAATATATTGACACATTATTGCAGCGTTTTGGCCTTGAAGACTATAAGCCTATTGCCACTCCTATGGAGACACGTTTACGACTGAGTCTTCATGATGTTGGAGATGCATTTGATGTTGTTATCTATTAGCAGGCTGTTGGATGCTTGATTTACTTATGCATTACTCGACCAGATATTCAGTTTACTCTCTCATAGATGAGCAAGTTTATGCATTGCCCAGGTGCCAAGCATTGGCAGGCGGTTAAGCGCATCTTTCGCTGCTTGAGTGGCACTCGGCTACTTGGGTTGTGTTCTATGCTCGCACTAAGCACATTGAGGTGCATTATCATTATGTCAGGGAGAGGTTCTCTGCTGGGGAGATCAGCTTGGCATATGTGCCCACGCAGGAGAACTTTGCAGGCCTTTTCACGAAGGCTCTGCCTAGGAAGAAATTTGAAGCTTTCCGTAAAGCTTTGGGCTTACTTCCTTTTATGGAGTGATTTCCACATAGCTTGGCACTTCCTTATACATGAGTGTCCGCTACTTGTTCACCGCATCACTCCCAGGGGGGATTTGTTGATATATTTAGGTAGTGATGTGTGTGAACACTCTAAGACTACCAAGGCACTTTTTTCCCTCTTTAGGAGCTTTTTCCCCCGGCTTGTATATATGCCTATCGCCCTAATGGGCTACTTATCTTTGTACATTCTAGTGGTAATACATTCAGTATTGTGTGTTGAGCTCCAAGTTTCTTCTTCTTCCTTATGCTGTTCGCGTGCTTCCACACACGTCTAACTCCAATAGATTGTACGTCAAAAGTCAAACCTTAATTTCAAGATCAAATAATCAAAAAACATTGAAAATCAATAGTTAAGCTTGAAAAGCAAATAAAGTTATAGTGTTTCATTGTGATAGTATAAATTATAATATGAGACTGAATTTCTTTTTTTTACTCCCCAAATTTCTCACAGTGAGTTGCAACAAAAACCATGGGGAGAGCTTTTAGGGGTATTTTGTATGAAAAGCAAGAGCACTAGAGTCTATATAAAGGTAAGATCATGGATTCATAATAATCACCACTTGGAGGTGATTTAGAGCTTGGAGACCGTGGTCCTCCAACTTGGAGGAGATGGAATTGTACTCTTCATCATCAAGTTATGGAGTAGCTTGAAGCTATTCTATTTGGGGGAGATCATCTTCACCTATGGAGATCTTCAACTATGGAGATTATGAAGTTATGGGCAGCTTGTATCTCATGTATATTATCTATGCTATCTTTTAACTTCATGTACTTTATATTGAAAGTATGAAATATACTTGCAACTTGACTCCTTCATTGTCTATCATGTCTTGCCTATTGTCCATCTTGTCCTCGTCTTCTCTATGTCTCTATAATATTTGTGGGCATAAAAGCCAACAATTGGTATCAATGTAAGACAAAGTAGAGTACATAGAGAATTGGGATGCATGTGGAAGAGTTAAATCTTCATGGATGATACAAATCAAACTCAGTTTTATATTCAGCAAGAAGAATTAGATGATTTGTCTTGATGCAAATGTTGAATATAGAATTGATGGGAAGTTCACTCCAAGAGGGCTCATATCAAATTTGGAAGATTGTATCAACAATCACATCATATTTGGCAAGTTACAGCTATCTTTGCAGCAACAAATAGTCTACATGTTGGTTATGTTGGATCTACTGAATGTGGAGACTTGTTTGAATATTTATTTGCAAATGAATTTGTAGACTAGAGAGCATTGCTTCCTTGTGTAGAAGAGAAGTGATGTTCAGTGTACTAGTCAACCTTCTAGTGCTCCTTAAAGTTTCCCACTCATCCATTTATATGGGAGCTGGCAAGTTCAACTTGATCATCAGAGGAAGACTTGTGACTTATGTGAGGAAAAAGGGGTATTAATTCGTTATTCAGTATCCTATATTTATATTTATTCCTCTTTGGTTGAGAAGATTGGGGTATGTGTGAGTTTTCCTTCTGATGTGTGTTATGAGAGTAATCTTGTCTAAGGTCTTTGTCTGTGTTGGTGGATAGTTAGCATGATTTGTGAAAATTAAAAGTACCTACTTAACTTAATAACTAAAAATCAACAAGATACATAACTAGCATATTCCCCTAGTGTGCAGTTAGGAAGCGGTTGTTGGAAAATGGTATTATGAGGCAACCTTGCACTAGGGGTCCTGACTGGTCAAAGCTTGGTCAAAAATTGATCAAATAAGTCAAAAACTCAAAAATCGGAAAAATTATTGCATAATGTGAAAATACCCTTCAAGAGCTTTCCAATGGTATGTTGGTGTAAATTACAAGCCTACACATTTGGCTCAAAGGAAGCATTGAAGTCTACACATACATGAAGAAGCATAGGAACATATGCTAGTGGTTAATTACTACTTTACCTCATTGTAAAAGTCAAACTGACTTGGAATCTCTTGTAATCACCTACCAAAAGGATTCGTGGAAAATTAGTTGATTGATTGAAACAATATCTCCAAGCATTTAGGAGCTTGATCATAGGGAGCCAAAAGTTTGAACTTGAATTCAAATTTTTAGTCATCTCTTATAAAAAGTGGACATGAAAAGTCGCGGGTAAGAGAGAGCACTCCCGAGCCTAGCATTACTGATTTCTGAGTGGGTGTGAGGTCTACACTCAAGCCCACACCTCTCTATACCATTTGGCATTGATGTTCATGTCAATGGAGTTGTATACCAATGTTCATTAATACATACATTTATATTGTCTATCTCTGAATTCTCTGTTAGTCTACTCAAAAGTCTGTCAACTTGTCAAGGGCTTATCTCGGTCAATTCTTCACCAAATTCAGTGATTCAAAGCTTTTTGGATTCAGCTTGAAGTAATCTACATGCTCTCAAAATTTGAAGACATTCTAGTCATCCATTTTGGAGAAATCTGCGTCGAGGTGAACTCTGGTCATTTTCTGCTATAGTCCTAAAAAGTCGGGGATATAGCTTAACTTGCTAAATTGATTTCTCTTAGCATAGTTTATCATTTTACATCATTCCACTTGGTATAGGTAGCTTACTAAGCTAATTAGATACCCCTAAAAGGAATTTTTCCAATTCCTATTGTGCTGGTCATACTGAGTAAAATACTCAGCAGGTGTCAAGCCATAAATAGAAGGTTTTCTTGAGTTTGTGACTTCCAAAGTTATCTATTTTTTTATTCAATCATTGCACACATCATTTCCAAAGGACATAGGACATTTTATAGTGTCATTGGAAAGCTAAGGAGGTCTAGTTATCAACTCTGAAGCAAAAGAGGGCTGGTACAAAGCAGGCTTAGCAGTACCTACTCAGTCTCTTGGAGCATCCATCCATCTATCCCAACAGTGGTATCAAAGCAAACTAAGGTAAAATGGTAGATGGTTTTCCTTCATTTATTGACAAATTGGACAGGAACAACTATCAAGCATGGTCTCTAAGGATGAAGACCTACTTACAAGGAAGGAGTCTCTATGGGTACATCTCAGAAGATGAGGAATTGCCCTCATTCAAAGCAAGAGGATTACCAACCAAGGAAGAACATGAAAAGCTCAACACATGGTGTGCTAAGGATGCATTGGCAAGGTCTTATTTACTCAACTCTATATCTGATTTTCTTTTGCCACATATTAGAAATTGTAAGACATCCCAAGAGACTTGGGAAACCTTGTCATCATATTTTTCCTCCAACACAGGCTAGGAAAAATCAGTTGTGGATTGAATTCACAATACTAAGGAAGCAACCTAAGCAAGTTGTTTCATAATTTGTGACCAAGATTAAAGATGTAGCAGATCAGTTAGCAAGCATAGGAGAAGAGATTGAAGAACAGATTGTAAGGCAAGTGATCAATGGAATCAAGGTTGATGACAAATGGGAAAGCTTCACCACTGCCATGGATCTCTACATGGACATGCACACTCCAGATCTTACAACCCTCATGGGATAATTGTTTACTCATGAAGCAAAGCTCAACAAAAATGGGGACACATCCAAAGGTAATAACTCTTCTGCCCTATACACTGATAAGAAGTCTAAAGATGAAGGCAAGAGCAAGAAGGTGGAACATGAAGGATCAACCTCTCAAGCCAACTATGCAGGGAGAGGTAGATCTTCAAGAGGAAGGGGCAGAGGAGGTAAGCCAAGTAGGGGGAGATCTTATAACTCCTCACCATGCAACATTTGTGGTTTATCAAATTATACTACAGATGAGTGTTTTAGGAATTACAAAAATCAGAGAGGAAGAGGATACCAAAGAGGTGGCTACTTACAGTCAAGAGGTAGATTCAACCATCACCAAGGTTACAACAATAATTACAACTACTACAACAATAATTACAATGGCAACTACCAAGGAGGATTCAAATCCAGGAAGGATTACAACAACTATACAGAGGAGCAAGATGAATCTCTTCTAATCATGAACATGACATCAAAATCAGGTACAAATGATGACCACCTATTCTACATTGACTCAGGATGCTCAAATCATGTGGCTGGCAATGTAGCATTACTCTCTGATCTTGAGGAACCAAAAGGTAAGCATCAAGTCCAAACAGGTGATGACACAAAGCATTCTGTAGTTAAAGTTGGAAATGTTAAGACTTGTGATGGAAATCAGAATTTGTTGAGCACGGTACTCTATGTACCAACCATTACCAAAAACTTGATGAGTGTTGGTCAAATTGTGGAGAAAGGTTTGCAGGTTAGATTCAACCAATATGGAGCATATGTGGAGGATCCAAGACATGGGTTCAAAAGGATTGCTAAAGGAGAAAAATCAGGTAGACTTTTCACTTTTGAGTTGGAAGATACAAAGAATATTGCATTATACAGTTATAAAGATCAAACACTTTCAGAGCTTGAGATTTGGCACAAAAGGTTAGGGCACATAGGAGAAAGAACCTTGAAACAAATGTGCAGGGACCAATGTGTGCTTGGGATACCTAATGTATCCAAGCAACATATGATTTATAAGTATAGTGCTTGTCAATTTGGGAAGTCTCACAGGTTACCCTTCTCAAAGAAAGGATACATGCATGAAGACTACCTAGAGCTTGTACACACATATGTATGGGGACCAAGCAAAGACCCCTCAGTCTCAGGATCAAGGTACTATGTGTCTTTCATTGATGATTATAGCAGATGGACTGTATTATACTTCATGAAGCACAAGGATGAGGTATTTAATTGCTTTAAAAAATATCTTGCATTAGTTGAAAATCAGACAGGAAGGAATTTGAAGAGGCTAAGGTCAGATGGAGGAGGTGAGTACTTCTCCAATGAATTTGAAGACTTCTTGCAGGACAGAGGTATCAAAAGAGAGATAACCACAAGGTATTCTCCTAAATAGAATGGGGTAGTTGAGAGAAGAAATAGATTAATTGTTGAGACAGCTAGATCTATGCTTAATGAGAAAAAGTTACCTAACTATCTATGGGCAGAGAGTGTTTCTACTGCCACTTACCTCATAAACAGGTTACCATCTAAGTCTCTTGATGGCATGACACCCTATGAAGCATGGCATGGTAAGAGACCTTCACTTGACAATTGCAAAATATTTGGATGTGTAGCATATGTACACATTCCTTCTCATATAAGAGGTAAGCTAGACCCAAAGGCTGAAAAATGCATCTTTATTGGATATGATTTAAATCAAAAAGGTTAAAGGTTTTATAATCCTATCAATAAGGGGTTTATGGTAAGCAAAGATGTTGTCTTTGATTAAAATGATTCTTAGTATGAGAATGAATGCAGGAAGGTCAAATTACCCTATGATTTGGAAGAGGAATTTCCGAGTCTTACAAAGGAGGAACCTATTCAGAATGAAGCCTCAAGTTCAGATGATGAAGACACTATCAATCTTGAAGAATTCAAAGCATGGAAGTCCAAAGGCAAAATGAAGATGAAGAAACTTGAAGACATACCTGAATCCTCAACTCAACCATTTAGAAGATCACAAAGAGAAAGCAAGAAACCTATCAGATATGGGTATGATACATCTCTTGTTACTAAACATTCTGTTTATCTTGCCAAAGATTTGTCAAATGAAGAACCAGGATCATATGAAGAAGCAATAACCAAATCAGAATGGAAAGAAGTTATGGATGAGGAGATTGATGCTCTCAAAGAGAGTGACACATGGGAGTTAGTACCTAAGAAGGACTCAATGAAGGTAATAGGATCCAGATGGATCTATAAGCTTAAAAGAAATTCTGATGGCACAATCAATAGGTACAAAGCCAGATTGGTAGCCAAAGGTTTTGCACAAACCCAAGGCATTGACTATGAGGAGACATTCTCACCTGTGGCCAAGATGCCAACCATCAGAGTGTTGGTAAGTGTGGCTGCATCAAAAAATTGGAATATGTACCAATTGGATGTCAAGAATGCTTTCTTGAATGGATGGATTTCAGAGGAGGTATATATGTCACAACCTCCTGGCTATGAGGACCCCAAGAAGGTAACATATGTTTGCAAATTAAAAAAGGCTTTATATGGATTGAAGCAGGCACCTAGGGCATGGAATTACATATTAAATACATACCTCCAAGACCAAGGTTTTGTCATGAGCAAGGCAGATACTTCTTTGTTCATTAAGAGAAGTAATTCAGAGGTAATATACCTTTGTCTTTATGTTGAAGACATCATCATTACAGGTAATGATGTCAATGGAATCAGATATATCAAAAGTCAAATGATGAAGGAGTTCAAGATCAATGATCTTGGTCTATTGAAATATTTTTTGGGACTTGAATTAGTCTACACTAATTCAGGGATATATGTCACTTAGAAAAAAAATATACAAGACATGTTAAAGAAGTTTCACTTGCAGGATGCTAAAGTAGCAAGCACTCCAATGGAGGTAAACCTAAAGCTAAGTGCCCATGAAGGTGATGAAGTCAAGGACATTACAGGTTATCAAAGTATGGTGGGTAGCTTGAACTATGCTACCTTAACAAGGATAGATATTGCATATGGAGTTAGTGTGCTAAGTCAATTTATGCACAAGCCAAGGATACCTCACTTAGAGGCTGCCAAGAGAATCTTGAAGTATCTCAAGGGTACACAAAACCATGGTTTGTATTTCCCTTACACTTCAGATATTGATATCAAAATTTATTCAGATGCAGATTGGGCAAGATGCAAGGATGATAGGAGGAGCACTTCTGGATATATCTCTTTTGCAGGTGACAAACCAATTTCATGGTCTTCAAAGAAGCAACCTACTGTTGCTTTGTCTTCCACAGAGGCAGAGTATAGAGGACTAGCTAATGCCACATAAGAAGCAATTTGGATTAAGCTTTTGTATACAAAATTGGGTTTGTTTACTAGGTCTTCAATAATCTTTGGAGATAATACAAGTTCTCTTCACCTTGCAGCTAATCCTATTTACCATGCTAGGACCAAACACATAGAGGTCCATTACCATTATGTGAGAGAGAAATTGATAAGCAATGATATTCAACTTTCCTATGTATCAACCAACATGCAACGTGCAGATTTGTTGACTAAAGCTTTGGATGGAACCAAACTTTGCAGGTTCAAATCCATGATTGGATTGCAGGATATACTTGAAGATTGAAGATGAAGACTTAAGCCAAAATGTTTGGCTTGAGGGGGAGCTGTTGGTGTAAATTACAAGCCTACACATTTGGCTCAAAGGAAGCATTGAAGTCTACACATACATGAAGCATAGGAACATATGCTAGTGGTTAATTACCACTTTACCTCATTGTAAAAGTCAAACTGACTTGGAATCTCTTGTAATCACCTACCAAAAGGATTCGTGGAAAATTAGTTGATTCATTGAAAGAATATCTCCAAGCATTTAGGAGCTTGATCATAGGGAGCCAAAAGTTTGAATTTGAATTCAAATTTTTAGTCATCTCTTATAAAAAGTGGACATGAAAAGTCGCGGGTAAGAGAGAGCACTCCCGAGCCTAGCATTACTGATTTCTGAGTGGGTGTGAGGTCTACACTCAAGCCCACACCTCTCTATACCATTTGGCATTGATCTTCATGTCAATGGAGTTGTATACAAATGTTCATTAATACATACATTTATATTGTCTATCTCTGAATTCTCTGTTAGTCTACTCAAAAGTCTGTCAACTTGTCAAGGGCATATCTCGGTCAATTCTTCACCAAATTCAGTGATTCAAAGCTTTTTGGATTCAGCTTGAAGTAATCTACATGCTGTCAAAATTTGAAGACATTCTATTCAGCCATTTTGGAGAAATCTGCGTCGAGGTGAACTCTGGTCATTTTCTGCTACAGTCCTAAAAAGTCGGGGGTATAGCTTAACTTGCTAAATTGATTTCTCTTAGCATAGTTTATCGTTTTACATCATTCCACTTGGTATAGGTAGCTTACTAAGCTAATTAGATAGCCCTAAAAGGAATTTTTCCAATTCCTACTGTGCTAGTCATACTCAGCAAAATACTCAGCAGGTGTCAAGCCATAAATAGAAGGTTTTCTTGAGTTTGTGACTTCCAAAGTTATCTGTTTTGATTCAATCATTGCACACATCATTTCCAAAGGACATGGGACATTTTATAGTGTCATTGGAAAGCTAAGGAGGTCTAGTTATCAACTCTGAAGCAAAAGAGGGCTGGTACAAAGCAGGTTTAGCAGTACCTACTCAGTCTCTTGGAGCATCCATCCATCTATCCCAACATGGTATAAAGACTTAGGTTGTTTGGTATCATATTGCAGGTCGAAAATCAAACCCTAATTTTGAGATGAAATAGTCAAAAAACATTGAAACACAATTGTGCGTGATAAATGTGGAAATTGAACTCAAGACGTACCGGCTAGGAGTATGATGGGCTAACCACTTGCCCCAAAAGCCATGGTTATCTCCTACCCATCATTTCTTGGGTCTAACACTCTCTTCCCCTTCTAGAGGTCATTATCCTTAATGATCAATCCTTGATCTCCCCTTGCATTCATGTCCTCACCCTTGCACGCTCTCTTGAACTTTCTTGTTCTCAACCTTGGTCTCTTGAACCCTTGCTCTCAAACTTGGTATTTTGAACCTTGCCTTTCCCTTTCTTGGCCACTTGCCTATGGATTTTCTTTCTTTGCAACCTTTGTCTCTTGAACCCTTTGTTCCCAACCTCTGTATCTTGAACTTGGTTCTCACCTATGCTAGGTATCTTGGATCCTCAATCTAGTGCTTCCATTAGAAAGTTCATTCCATGAGCTTTCCAATGGTATCTTACACATCTAAGTCTGGCCCATGGATTGCGAGATACACTCAAATATTTGTTGGGCTCATCTTTGAAAGCGATGCATGTACCTTCCATCCACTTGCTCAAGCCTACTTCCTAGGCTCCAATACCAAAAGCCATGGTTCTCTCTTCCATGTCACTTGTAGGAATTGAACTCATGATCTACTAGCTAGGAGTACGATGGGCCAACCACTTGCCCCAAAAGCCATGGTTATCTCTTGCATGTCGTTTCTTGGGTCTAACAACAAACAAATAAAATTATAATATTTCAATATAATATTATAAATTATAATATGCGACACATGAAATAACTAAAATCTAACTAAAAAAGCCTCCTCGATTTCTTGTCGAGATTTGCAGTCAAAATCGTGAGGTGAGTGTTTAGGGGCTTTTTTGTATGAAAAGCATAAGCATTATAAGTATATATAAACACGAGATCCTCGACTCATAATAATCGCCACTTGGAGCAACTTTATAGCTTGGAAAAGGTGGTCCACTAACTTGCACGATGTGGAGTTGCGCTCTTCATCATCTTCAAGTTATGCAACAACTTGAACTATATTATATTTGGAGGAGATGATCTTTAGCTATGGAGATTGTGAAGTTATTAGCAGCTTGGATCTCATGCATATTACTATGCTACCTTGCAACTTCATGTACTGCATCTTGAAATGCATGGAATATATCTGGAGCTTAGCTCCTTCAATCTCTCTCATGTCTTTTCTATTCTCTTTCTTGTCTCTATTTTCTCTATATCTCTATATTAATTATGGGCCTGAAACCTTTGAAGTAGTACTTGGTTAAGAAGAATAGGGCATGTGTGAGTTCTCCTTATAATGTGTGTTATGGGAGTGCTCTTCATGTCTAAGGTCCTTGGAGCTTGTGTGTGTTGCTTGTGTGTGTTGGTGGATACTTCACATGATCTATAAAAGTTAAAGGTAACTTCTTAACTTAATAACTAAAAATCAAGAAGATACCTATGTCACATATTCCCCTACTATCATGTTGGGAGGAAATTGTTGGAAAAAAGGTTTTATGGGATATCATTCCACTAAGGGACCCCACATGTAGGTTCAAGAAAATAAAAATAAATAAATGGTCAAACTTTGGTCAAAGACTAGTCAAACAAGTCAAAATGCTAAAAAATAGACATAAGATTATGTTGCATAATTTGAAAGTACTCTTCAAGAGCTTTCTAATGATGTATAATACTCGTGTCTGATTCGGTCAAAAGTTAAACCTTATTTTTAGAGTCAAATAGGTAAAAAGCATTGAAAAGCAATTTTTAAGCTTGAAAAGCAAATAATATTATAATGTTTTTTGTCCAAGCCCGCGTAGCCAAGTTGTTTGATGCCTTGAGTCTCTGGGAGGAAGTCCTGAGTTCAAGTCTTGGTTGGACATGTATCTATGAGTTTCTCACACATGGGCGCCTCTACCTTAAAAGGTTGGGTGTGTGTGTGTTTTCAATTCATTGTACTCTCAAGAAAAAATATTATAATGTTTCAATATAATATTACAAATGATAATATGAGACAAAAAAATGAGAAAAAAAGGGTTACAAATTTTCTGCCATGATTTGCGACAAGAATCACAGGAACAACTTTTAGGGGCTTTTTGTATGAAAAGCAAGAGTATTATGCGTCTATATAAAGACAAGATCATGGATTCATAATAATCACCACTTGAGCAAATTTTGCACTTGTGGAAGGTGGTCTTCCAACTTGGAGGAGGTAAAGCTATGCTCTTCATCATCTTCAAGTTATGAAGCAGCTTGAAGCTATTCTATTTGGAGGGGATCATCTTCAACTATGGAGATTGTAAAGTTATGGGCGGCTTGTATCTCGTGCATATTATCTATGCTACCTTGTAACTTCATATACTTCATCATGGAATGTATAGAATATATTTGGAGCTTGGCTCCTTCAATCTCTCTCATGTCTTGTCTATTTTCCATCTTATCTCTATTTTCTCTGACTCTATATTAATTGTGGGCCTAAAAACCAACAGCCCCATGGAGTTACAAAGGCTTTTTGGGCTGATCCTTGGGATCCAAGGCGATCTCCTTATATCCGTTGAACCCATCCATGAAATTATACACACAATATCTCAACATATATAATAAGAGTTGTTTAGAAAAGCAAAATGGAAAGCCATTAGATACATTCACCTTGTTGAGAGCTCATAAGCCAACACATACTTTGATTTTCTTGGATTCTTTCTTTCAGACCATTTAGAGTGCTCGATTGGCACAATGCTTTCAATGTCTTCTGTTCTGTCAAGCTTCTCCTTAATTGTCTCTATGTACTTAGAGCAAGGTGGTAAGGTTCGTAAGGTTCAATACGCATTCGGTTGGAGGGAAGAACCTTACCTCAAGGGTAAGGTTCATAAGGTTCATCCATTAAATAAATATATACATACATACATACATGTGTGTGTATGTGTGTGTGCATGCGTACATACATACATACATACATACATACATACATACATACATACATACATACATACATACATACATGCACACACATACATACATAAAGAGAGAGACGAACATGTGTGTATATATCATGGAAGAACTAAGTTCCCTTAAGTCTCAATGGTTGCCTTTACCCTTCCAAGTTCGAGCTCCTTCCTCTACAGAAAATGTTCTCAATAATGCAATAATGCAATAACGCAAATGAATGCAAGAACATAGATGCCAAGCTGCTATGGTGAACAAGAGGAGGCTATGAACTTCACTTTCAATGGCTGATAGGCTGATAACTATGCTCTTAAAACACAAGATTGAGTGGCTCACTTAGTCTCAAAATACATCCCAAAACGAACCTTAGAAAACTTCAGGTAATGAACCTTACGAACCAAGTTCGAACCAAGTTCGAACCAGACCTTATGGTTCCGGTTCGCGAACCGAATCCACCTTGGTTTAGAGTTCAGCTCATATATCTTACCCCTTACAATACTGGCTTCTCCTATCAAGGGGGTGGTGTGCAAGCTAATGGCTTCAAGGATGCCCCCTCCAAGTCTATGCACCTCCATGCAAATATACCAACAAGGAATTCAAGACCATAATAGTCATTGCTTATAAGAGCAATTCACACAACAACCAAGTTGCCAATAATATGGGCCTAGGTGTCTCAAAGGTACGAAGATCTCCCTGATGAGCATGGCCTCCACAAGCTTTGAGTTTTCTTGTCCTTCTTGCATATTCACGCCTATCATCTATTCTCCACATCATAAGTTAGTCTCTTGTCCACTTCTCAATCCTCCATCTAAATCAATCTCTTCAAAGTTTCTAGGTAGCTATCTTGGTGTGTCTCCTTTTGACATTCTCTTTCTAGTGGGAGTTCCTCTGCCTTACAAGATAAAAGAGGATCACTTGACAGAATTTGTCTGTAATACTTTGCTCAAGCAATGGTCAAGACCCTAGGAAGTGGATACCATTGTCAGTGAGTCCTTGCCTCTACCTCAGTTTCCTTGAATGCTTCATCAATAGGGCACTCCCTCACATCTCCAGCCATGCCATTACACATACAAATGCTTCTCCCTCTTCATAAAATTATGCAAATAGATTAAGGCAATATGACTCATAGTTTACCGTCCCGAACAGAAGGGATGAATTTTTGTCCAACTCATCGTCCAAGATCAACTAACCACAATTAGACTCTCAAGAGACAACCAGCCCCACATGCTCATTCCACAATTTAACTAAGCTCCTTATAAATGCATCGAATTCAAAGAAATAATGTCTCTATCATGGAAATTGAATAGAAATGCAACTATGGGTTTTCCTCTGTGTGTTTGTCTCTGTGTGTGTGTGTGTGTGTGTGTGTGTGTGTGTGTGTGTGTGTGTGTGTGTGTGTGTGTGTGTGTGTGTGTGTGTGTGTGTGTGTCGAATGGGATAGCATCTGCTATGTATTGGCAATGGATCACATAGCTGAATATATTTTTATATTTCTAACCAAAAGAATCATGCAAATATCTTCACATGTTGGGTTTCATAATCACCTAAATTTGTCAACAAAGCCATGTGAGTGTTGACACAGGGGAGAAGTATTCAAGGCATACTAATGAAATTAGTCATGGTCCTCTATATCTACTTGGAAGATTACATACTAAATTTTCTTGAGCGCACAATCTTGCTTGGAACTAATAACGTTGGACTGCCTGATTATGAACAAAATGGAGCACGTGTGAGTGCAGGCATGTTTGGAAGCAGAGATGACATCAGAATATAAATATACTTAACATCAACCTTCTAGGCTGACCGAGATAGCCTCCACAGAATCAACAGGCTGAGAGGAAATCCTCACGATAGCAGGCACATCGTATGGTGGCCTACTAGCTTCACTTTCACAAACTAAAGGTAATGATCACATACAAACATTGCACAACCCTACTTGACATTGTGTTGACATTGCAGCAGAGCCCATGTGTGCAGGTTAGAACAATTTTAACTTTCATTCAGCATCTTCCCTGATCACAAGCAAATTCGCTCTAGAGGAATGGAAATCATCTGAAGTATCTTCAACATTAGACACCGCTAACCAAACAATCACAATGTCAATAGAAATGCCCCCAACAATACCAGTGTAACTGAGCAAAGAATCATCGAGCTATTCAGCATACATAGAACATGGCTGCAATATGTGTTTGGAGAATGGTAACTTGTGCACTAGCTGTTAACCAGTTATTATTCTCTAAAAACTATGGTATCCTCCAGTGTCTTCTGACTCAAAAAATGTCAATCAAGATGATATGAAGAACATAATTTTTCTTTTTTCAGGAAGTTCGGCCTGAGGCCTAATCCCCCAGATTAGCTTGATTTATTTGAAAGTACGAGCGAAGAACATAACTCGTTTTAATAAACATGTCAAACCAGTGTACTGCACATACTGGAATCTTAAGTACCCTGCCAACGTCACCGAAGTCAAATTGTTAGACCATATTGCTTACTAGTTTCCTATCACATATGCCAAACTGGCAGGGTAGGCAGTTTCATTGTGAGAAAATTGTTAGACCATATTGCTCACTAGTTTCCTATCACATATGCCTAACTGGCAAGGTAGGCAGTTTCATTGTGAAAAGCGAGCCTTCATGACCATGTTTATAGTTTGTCACGGGTAAGGTGGAAACGCTCATCCAAAATGTCCACCTATTGTGGCAAGCAGGCAGGGTAGAAAAGTGAGCCTTCATGACCATGTTTATAGTTTTTCATGGGTAAGGTGGAAACACTCATCCAAAATGTCCACCTATTGTGGCAAGCAAGTTATTACTAAAATGTCTGGAAAGTAATTCTTCTCCATATCACCAGACTTCCTGAGGGCAGTAAGGTGTATCATTAATATTCACGCAGGGTAAAACTAAGTACGTTGTGAAGATGGAGGAATGGAAAATGGACATGGGCACCCTCTGTGTCTGTGGATGTGCATGTGCTCACGTGTATGTATTTAGTTCTGGCACCTGTGTGGGTGAACATGTGTGTATGCACATAAAAACATGCACATGTATAGAGAGAGAGAGAGTGTGTGTGTGTGTGTGTGTGCATACGTGCACACGTGTGGGCATGTGTGTGTGTGCACATGCACAGGTGCATGCACACGTCTGCATGTGCATGTACAAGCGTGTGTGTGCATGTGTGCGTGTGCGTGTGTGTGTGTGTGTGTTTGGGGGGGGGGGAGGGGAACCTACTATAGAAACATCTTCACATTCAGACAGAAAGCAGACAGCCACAGAGAGAGAGAGAGAAAGAGAGAGAGAGAGAGAGAGCTCTCTACATTATTTAGTTAAAAGCACAGGGCATCATCTACAAATGGAACACCTCCAAACTTTCCATAACTTTCCAAACCATTAATATACAGCTTACCTACTATAGAAACATCTCCACATTCAGAAAGAAATCAGACAGACAGAGAGAGAGAGAGAGAGAGAGAGAGAGAGAGAGAGAGCACTACATTATTTAGTTAAACGCACAGGGCATCACCTACAATTTGAACACCTCCAGGGGTGGGATAACCTACTATAGAAACCTCTCCACATTCAGATAAAACGCAGACAGCCACAGAGAGAGTGTGTGTGAGAGAGAGAGAGAGAGAGAGAGAGAGAGAGAGAGAGAGAGCGAGAGCACTACATTATTTAGTTAAAAGCACAGGGCATCATCTTCAATGGGAACACCTCCAAACTTGCAATAACTTTCCGAACCATTAACATATCAACTGGCATAAGACTTACAAGTGGCTCTGCTGGCTTCAATCATTATCCAATAAACAGTTTGTTGTAGCTTGAGATGATGGAATCATTACTCTCCTCTCAGACTTCACATATGTTGGAAGTCAATGTACATATGGTCCACATTCCAGCAATTCTACATTTCATTTTATGTACAGTTTGGGTAAAGCTTTTTTAGGCTAGATAGATAGAGCTTGGTGAGAGCTATCTAGTGGTATGCTTCATTTTTCCATCAGAGGTCAGAACAGGGAGATAAGTCAAACCCTAATTTAGCTCAAAATGGAGGAAAAGCATTTTCTAGAGGTCCAAACTATTGAAAAGCTATATTATGATGTCAGTAAGTCAAAAGCAAGTAAATTTGGGCGATGGAATTATAGCAAAGCATCTTTTTAAAGCAATCGCAAATTTTCAAGTAAAAGCAAAATCAAAATCGTTAAAAATAGCGATCGCAAGATTTTGGCTAAAAAATCAGATTTTCGTTAAAATTTTTCGCTATTGCTTTATTTGGAGAACCTCAACTATATAAGGAGAATGTGTACACACAATTGAAAAATCTCAAGCTAGAGTTTTGGAGTTTTGAAGCTTTGGAGGTGACGATTTGGTGAAGGAGAGGCTACTCTCTTGGAGCAAGGAGTCTTCTACAAGGTGGTGGCAGCTATCTTTTGTAAGTTAGCCTTATATTCTGTTTTTAGGGTTTCTGAATCCTGATTTCAGAGTTAGGGTTTGCTGATTTTCAGATTTGTTGCACTTTCTTGTGAGGTTAGTTTCACTTCATTGCTCATTCGCTTCACACACACTCAGATTATAACAACATAATCTGAATTTTGTATCATCATCTTCTTGGCTATTCTTCCATTAGTGAGTGCACCACATCATATGGTTGAGTAGTACTCCCATGTTGTAATTTGGACATCTATTTTTTAGTGATTGCCTATCCTTGTCTCAAGATCTCTTTCTTTCTATCGCTCACTTATGAAAGAGGCCGCGGAGAGCTACGTCGTGGTGTGCTCGATTGCTCCAAACGCCAAGGGAGTGGGCTGCTGCGTGAGGAGAGAGAAAGTAGAGAGAGAAACCTACGCAGAAATTTGGAGAAGAAGATGGAGAAGCTGAAGTTGAAGAAGTCCCAATCAAGTTATGAGAGATTTGGGACCAAGTCTTATTGATAAGTGACTTTTAGGTCATTTGGGCATGTTCACACATGGCCAATGACCAAAAGTCATAAAAATAATGTAAATGCCTATAACTCCCCAATTTGGGGTCCAAAAAATACAACAAAAATATGTCTGGAAAGCTCTCGAAGAGAGCTTTCACATGGAAGGGTCAAAATATACAAAAGGAGAGTCCTTGGGGCCTTTATCCCCAACAACCTCCCACTTAAAGGACCAAGGAGGCTCCTTTAAGCTAAGTAACTCCCACCATCTGTATACATAGCTGATGTTGTGCCTTGGGTAGACACTTCGTGAGAGCATCTGCAGGATTCTGTGAAGTATTGACCTTGATCAAAGTGATCAGGCCATCCTCTAACACCTCTCTGATGAAGTGATATCTCACATCAATATGCTTTGTGCGAGCATGAAACATGGCATTCTTTGCCAAACATATGGCACTCTGGCTATCGCATCCAAGAAGAGGTGCCTTTTCAAGCATCCCAAACTCACTGCAGAGCCGAGCTAACCAAATGGCTTCTTTGGAAGCCTCTGTGGCTGAAATATATTCAGCCTCTGTAGTAGATAGTGCAACTATCCTCTGAAGTCTAGAGCACCATGAAATAGCTCCACCTGCAAGGATGTATACATAGCCACTTGTGGACTTGCGTGTGTCCACATCACCTGCCATGTCTGAATCACAAAATCCTTTTAATTCCAATGGACCCTTTCCATAACATAAGCATTTACTTTTGGTCCCTTTCAAATATCTCAAGATAGATTTGACTGCCTCCCAATGAGCTCTACCAGGATTAGCCATGAACCTGCTAACAACTCCCACTGCATGAGCAATGTCTGGCCGCGTGGCAACCATAGCATACATAAGTGAACCACAAGCTGATGCATATGGAACACTCTTCATGTAACTGGCTGCATCATCATTTTTGGGACAGTCATCCTTGGAAAGCTTAACATGTGGCTGCAATGGCACTCCAAGAGGCTTAGCATCAGCCACATTAAATCTGTCCAGCACTTTTTCAATGTACTTTTCTTGGGATACCTGCAAAGTATGCTGCTGTCTATCCCTTTTTATACGCATACCAAGAATATGCTCAGCTTCCCCAAGGTCTTTCATTGAGAATGCAGAGTTCAGCTGCTGTTTTAGAGCATTCAGAGTGCTCTTTTTCTTCCCAGCCAGCAGCATATCATCTACATACAGTACAAGAATAATTGGGCTGCCATCTTCATCCTTTTTCGTGTACAAACAATGATCTGCATGGCTTCTTTTAAACCCATGTTTGAGCATAAATGCATCAAACTTCTTATACCATTGTCTGGGGGCCTGTTTCAGCCCATACAAGCTCCTTTTCAGTTTGCATACCAGATGCTCTTTTCCAAGAATGGCATATCCTTCTGGCTGTTTCATGTACAGCTCTTCATCTAAATCACCATGCAAAAAGGCTGTTTTAACATCCATTTGGAATAATTCCAAATCCAAGGCAGCTGTGAGAGCAAACAACACACGTAAAGTGGTCATTTTCACCACTGGAGAGAACACTTCTTGGAAATCAATGCCCTCTTTTTGGGCATATCCCTTAGCAACCAGCCTTGCCTTATACTTGGGTTTGCCATCAACAGTTTTGATTTTGTACACCCACTTGTTTGGAATGGCTTTCCTTCCTTTGGGTAACTCAACCAAATCCCAAGTATCATTTGCATGCAAGGCCTTTATCTCTTCCTGCATGGCTAACTCCCACTTCTTCTTGTGCTCACATAGCTTTGCCTCTTTATAAGTAAGAGGCTCACCCTCATCTGATAACATAATATAATGTATAGAGGGATCATATCTATTCACTCGCCTCCTAGGACGTATAGATCTTCTTACCCAATGATCAACATTACCAGGCAATGGATCTACATCAGGAGGTACATTAACTTCTTCATTGTTAACAGGCTGCTGTACATCATTTCCAGCCCTGTTTTCAGCATGAATAGGTGGCTGCATATGCCCTTCAGGAGCATCATTTTGCTGTCCAGCATCATCTGGCTCAATAACCACGGGCTCATTGTCATTTCCAGCCATATGTGGTGCATCCCGAGGGTCCATATCAGATTTAACTGGTGGCTGTACATGCTGAAATTTGACTCTTTTATGGTCATCTTTAGAGGCACAATTGTTTTTGAGCAGCCTTGCCTCGTTAAATACAACATCTCGGCTGCGTATTACCTTCTTGAGTTGAGGTAGCCAAATCCTGTAGCCCATTTCACCTTCATCTCCATAACCCATGAAGATTCCTTTCATGGACTTTGCATCTAACTTGCTTCTCAACTCAGGCCTTATATGCACAAAAGCATCGCAACCAAAGATGCGTAGGTGGTCATATGAAGCTGGTTTGCCAGACCAAACCTCTTCTAGAATGCCACCTTTTAAGGACATATGAGGGGATCGATTGCAAACATGAACTGCAGTTTTCAAAGCCTCTCCCCAAAAACCATGAGGGAGATTAGCTGTGGACAGCATGCATCTCACCCTCTCACATAAAGTCCTATTATACCTTTCAGCCACACCGTTGGAAGAGGGGCTGTATGGGACTGTTAGCTCCCTCTTAATACCAAGATTTTCACAAAATCTATTGAATTCAGCACTTGTAAACTCACCCCCATTATCTGTACGTAAGCATTTCAGCTTTCTACCTGTTTGAGTGGTCACAAACGCATGAAATTTCTTAAATGCAGCAAAGGCTTCATCTTTAGATTTTAACAAATATACCCAAAGCTTCCTAGAGTAATCATCTACAAAAGAAACAAAGTAAAGAGCACCCCCCATAGATTTTGTGGGCATGCTACAAACATCAGAATGAACAAGATCAAGCACATTAGACTTACGAGAGACACCAGAGTAGTAAGAATTCTTTACTTGCTTACCATATTGGCATTCATTACAAAAATAAAGTTTTGAGCCTTTAGCATCAAACTTGTCCAAATTACATAGTTTATCAAGGCCTTTTTGACTCATGTGACCAAGCCTTTTATGCCATAATTCCATATGTGAATGGATTTCAGCCAAAGCAATAAACTTGCCCAACAAGGCTTTACCATGCAAGCAATAAAGAGTCCCTTTCTTTGTACCTTTAACAATCAGCCTAGAGCCTTTGATAAGCTTCCATGACCCCTTCTCAAAGAGGGTACTATATCCATGCATATCCATTTGCCCAACAGACAATAAGCTTTTCTTGATGCTTGGTACATACCTTACATCATGCAAAACCAGCTCATTGGTACCATCCACTGTGAGATGCACTGTGCCAATACCTTCAATTGAACAAGCATGGTTATTTCCAAGATATACATGTCCATGGCTGCCTGCATGAAAGGTAGTGAAACACTCCTTAATAGGAGTTACATGAAACGATGCACCTGAATCTACAATCCATGTTTGTGACAAAGCATCATTCACAGTAAGCAAGGCATCAATCAAATCCCTCTTTGTGATCTGCATATCTTGTGCATGAATATTAATAGAAGGATCAATAACTTCAGCATGCTCTGCTTCCATAGTAGCACAAAGTATATCTTCTGCATCTGATAGCTCCTCAATGATGACACTAGAGGCCACATTGGCCTTCTCTTTGTCTTTGTCCTTTGAGGTATCATGTGCTTCATTCTTGGTGTCCTTTTTCTTCCTGTCACCTATGTTCTTCTTTCTTTCTAGTTCAGCTTTATAGAATCTGCAATCAGGCTTCTTGTGACCTTTCCTACCACATTGATAACAAGTCACTTCAGCCTTGCCTTTGCTTTTGCTCCTGTTCCTCTGTACATTTCCACTTTTCTTTTCTGTTCTTCCTCTAGCCACATTGGCTGAACCACTGCCCTCTCCACTAGCTTTCCTCCTGATTTCCTCATTCAAAATAGAACCCCTTACACCATCAAAGGTAAGACTGGGGCTATTCGAAAGTGAAACAACCAATGTTTCCCACGAATCAGGTAAGGTCATCAACAAGAAGATGGCCTTAAGCTTATCATCAAATGGAGGTAATCCAGAGTCGTGCAATTGTGAAAGAGTACCTGTAAACAAAGATAAGTGCTCAGCCGCACTTTTTGACTCATCAAGCTGCATACACACTAGCTTACGCATAAGATGCACTTGATTTACAGGCGTGGTATTTTCATAAGTGGCTTTCAGCTTCTCCCATACCTCAAAAGCAGTTGTAAGGCCTTTCAAATCCACTAAGATTTCATCTGATACAGCCATCTTGATGTAAGTGATGGCCTTCTTGTTTAGGTTCATCCATGCTGCATCTGTCATATCTTCAGGCTTGACTTCCTCAAGAGCCCCTTCACAATCTTTAAGAAAGAGGATGCCCAACATTCTCTCTTTCCACAAATCGAAACCATTACCTTCAAATCTCTTGATCTCAAACAAGCTTTTGACATCAGAGGAGGTAAAGGCCATGTTTGTACACTAAGAGCTTCAAAATTTCACCAAAAAGGTAAAATTCACCTGCTGTCCTGTGCGCAATTACCTTAGGAGACTATAGCTGAGAAATTAAGCCCAAAAACTGTTCAAAACTTGCAAAAAACAATTTCTGAAATTTTCTGCAGAAAATTTCAGAAAATTCCAGCAAGCTGTAATTGCATCAAAAACAACAAATTTATTGTTTTTCAACCACAAAAGGCATACATAGATGTAAAACCAAGGCAATGGGTGCTTGTTTTCACAAAAGCCCCAATTTTTGCAGCAATATGACCTGTAAAATCAGAGAAATGACCTACTGTAATAAGTTTCCAGCAAGTATGCACTTCCTCAATCTTTGTGCATGTCCTCCCACTTGAAAAATGAGAGAATTTCTGCCACAAAAGACCTGTAGATGAAAAAATCAGCAATGTGGATGCTGAAAAAGACCTGTGGGGATACAAAAAAAAGAATAGAAGAGATTCTTCGCGATGAAACTCTCTAAAAAGCACAAAATTTGCTTCAGCTTTGCTCCGGGCTGAAGTAATCCTCCAAAAACAGCCCTTTTATCGCGAAAAAGGAAGGTTTTTCGCGATGAAATTCTCCCAAATGCAAGAAAACACCTTAAGCTCAACATAGGCTGAAGCAGAAAAATAGTTTGAGCAACTTTGTCGCGATGGAACAGCTCAAAGCTCTGATACCAGTTGAAAGAGGCCGCGGAGAGCTACGTCGTGGTGTGCTCGGTTGCTCCAAACTCCAAGGGAGTGGGCTGTTGCGTGAGGAGAGAGAAAGTAGAGAGAGAAACCTGCGCAGAAATTTGGAGAAGAAGATGGAGAAGCTGAAGTTGAAGAAGTCCCAATCAAGTTATGAGAGATTTGGGACCAAGTCTTATTGATAAGTGACTTTTAGGTCATTTGGGCATGTTCACACATGGCCAATGACCAAAAGTCATAAAAATAATGTAAATGCCTATAACTCCCCAATTTGGGGTCCAAAAAATACAACAAAAATATGTCTGGAAAGCTCTCGAAGAGAGCTTTCACATGGAAGGGTCAAAATATACAAAAGGAGAGTCCTTGGGGCCTTTATCCCCAACAACTTATCATCTTGATTAATTGTGTATGCTCAAAGGTTTTTAGTATTGGAACGATCCTGGGGCTCCACATTCCAACACTTGGTATCATAGCATAATTGACATACACACTTACTTAAGATGAGTTTGATTAGAATTGAGATTGAGGACAAGTTGGATGGATCTTCTAATTATCCCATGTGGAGTTTCATGATGATGAATTTATTAGTGACAAAGGATTTATGGAGTATCGTCAATGGATCCTTAACAAGACCCAGACGAGAAGGCGAAGAAGGGGATACAACAACTTCAAGAGGTACTAGTGTTACTATCACAGAACCAACTGAAGAAGAGGTAACCACTTCTACATCCAGACTCACAGGTAGATCTTTACCTAGAGTTCCTCCTACTGAAGATCAGGCAAGTTGGGATGCTAGAGATGCTTTAGCACTCTCATTCATAGCAATGAGTGTCAAAAAGCATATTCTACCACAAATCAAATCTTGCAAAAGTTCTAGACAAGCTTGGTTGAAGCTTGAGAATCTTTTTCAGAGCAGAAATCCTGCTAGGAAAGCTCACTTGAGGAAACAACTAGCAAATACAAGGATGAAGGCTGGTGAGTCAATTCAAACCCACATTACGAGACTCGTTGACTTGAGAGATCAACTTCTAAATGTAGGAGTTGAGATATCTGATGAAGAAATGGTAAATATGTTGATTAATTCACTTCCTACCTCATATCGATCTTTCATAACCACTCTTACCCTTACCACAAAAGATAGAGAGGTTACATTTGAAGAGTTAGAGTTCTTGTTACTTCAAGATGAAGATCAGTTGAAGGGAATGGAAGAGAATGAAGAAGCAATTTTATCTTCATCAAAGGGTAAAAAGAAGAAGAAGGAGAAGAAAGAAAAACAATCCAAAATGGAAAGTACGTCCCTTTCACCTTCTACTTCAGATTCTATTTCTACTATATCTAAAGAGAAGTCTTCTAAGAAGAAGGAAGTAATATGTTATTACTACAAGAAACCTGGACATTTTAAGTCAACATGTTATAAAAGGATTGCAGCAGAAAAGAAAAGTATTAGGTAATGTTGCAAAAGATGATAAAAAAGGGAAATATCAAGGTGATTCTTATGCATGTATCACCATTGAGGAAGTAGCTTTTGATCAGGTAACTTTACAAGTTCTTTTAGCAAATCCTTGGATATTTGACTCAAGTACTATGAAGCATATGATAGGTTGCAAAGATTTGGATGTTGTGGGAATAGGTACAGTAACCCTAAAGTCAAGAGAAGGTGGTAATTTTTAGATTTCAGATGTTTTATATGTACCTGAAATGAAGAAGAATATGCTATCTATATCTGCATTTTTAGGTGATGGTTTCAAAGTTGTATTTGAGAGAGATCTTTGTAAGATCTTTTCACACAAAGAAGAGAAGCGTATTTTGCAAGGTGAGCATAGAGGAGGGATTTTTGTTTTGTCAAAAATCAGTCAGGCATATGCGGTCAAATCTTCGTCACCGATGGAAGATATGAAGCTATGGCATGAAAGATTTGGACATATTAGTTTTGGAGCTCTCAAGAGTATCAAAGACAGAGGTATGGTTGAGAGTTTACCCTCATTCGAGCTACCAAATGATTCAGATATATGTGAAGGTTGTCTTGAAGGTAAGATGCATAAACTACCTTTCAAGAAACATGGTCATATTACAGCTACCACGAAATTGCAAATTATTCATTCAGATGTGAATGGACCTATGCGAGCATACTCTATTCAAGGCTTCAAGTATTTTGTTCTATTTGTTGATGATTTTACGAGATACTCATGGATCTATGGTCTTAAGTTGAAGTCAGAAGTCTTTCCTATGTTGAAAAAATTTGTAGCTATGGTTGAAAATGAAAATCAAGAAACTATCCAGATTCTCAAAAGTGATAGAGGTGGAGAATACTTGTCAAATGAGTTCCAGACATTTCTTGAAAAGAAAGGTATTACTCGACATGTTACTATTGCTTATACTCCTGAGCAGAATGGTGTTACAGAAAGAAAGAATAGAGTACTTGTTGAGATGATGCGGAGCATGATGGCATCCAAGAAGCTTTCACCAAAATTCTGGTTTGATGCAGTACATACAGCTAATCACATTTTGAACAGGTCATCTACAAAAGCTTTAAAGGTAATCACACCTTATGAAGCTTATTATGGTAGAAAACCCAATGTGAGTTACTTTAGAGTATTCGGATCACTTTCTTATGTACATGTTGAGAAAAAGGATCGAGGCAAACCAGATGTAAAGGCAAAGAAAGCTGTTTTTATTGGATATCCTGTTGAGAGCAACGGATACAGGTTTTATGTTCCAGAGACATATGAAGTTATCTTTCACGTAATGCTTATATTGCTGAAAATAAGATTTATGATAAAGAAGCATAAATTCCAGAGTTCATTAGTGAAAATGACTATGGATCTTTTAGAAGGAATTTGGATTTACATGTTCAGCCATATCAGGAGGGAGTTAAAATTCCTAGGATTCAAGAAAGAGATGAAGAAAGAGGAATTTCACAACCTTCTACAGAGTCAGTTCCACATGAGACTTTGGTTCCAGAAATGGAAGAAAGTACTAGAGTTCCAGAAAGTCCTAGTACCTCAGAAGGACAAGTTCCAGAACCTGTGGAAGTTGAAGGGTCAGAAAGAGTTTCACCACTATTTAAGGATACACCTACTTGGTTATATCAGACTTGGAAAAATACTGGTATAAAAACTTTTACAGGAAGAACAAGGAGTCGGACTAGACAACAACAAAAAGATCATGTAAGTTTTGCTTAAGACTTTGAGATTCATGGTATTTTGGCATTTACGACAGTTGAAGATGAACCTGCATGTGTTAAAGATGCACTTAACATTCCTATTTGGAGAAAAGCTATGCAAGAAGAGATTGATTCTATTCATAAGAATCAAACTTGGCAACTATGTGAATTACCAGAGGGAAAGAAAGCTATAGGTGTAAAATGGATCTTCAAAATCAAAAGGAAAGCAGATGGTACTATTGACAGGTACAAAGCAAGATTAGTTGTCAAAGGATATGCACAACAAAAAGGTATTGATTATGATGAGACATTCGCTCCTACGTCTAAGATGATTGTTATTAGGTCAATACTTGCTTTAGGAGCACATTTTGGTTGGCATGTATATCAACTTGACATAAAGACTGCTTTTCTAAATGGTGATTTACATGAGGATGTGTATATTCAGCAGCCAGAAGGTTTTGAAGAGACAGGTAAAGAACATTTCGTATGTAAGCTTATAAAAGCTTTGTATGGTTTAAAACAGGCACCTAGAGAATGGTATGAAAAGACACATACATATCTTTTGTCCCTTGGTTTCCAGACTCCAACTCTTTATGTCAAAGCTGAACCAGGTATGATGATTATAGCAATCATTGATGTGGATGATATTATAATCACAGGTCCCAGAGATGAAGATTTGCAGATGTTCAAAGAACAATTGAAGCAAACATTTGATGTGAATGATTTAGGAATCTTGCATTATTATCTTGGGATTCAGTTTTTGTTTAAGGATGAGTGTATCTATATGACTCAGCAGAAGTACATTGAGAAACTTTTAGAAAGGTTTCAAATGAGTGATTCTAAACCTATGCAAACACCTATGGATCAGAACGCATCTTTACAGATGGTAGCAGATGAAGAGTCATTTGATGCTACTTTATATAGTCAAGCAGTTGGATGCTTGATATATCTTTGTAATACACGTCTTGATATACAATTTGCACTTTCTCAAGTATCAAGGTTCATGCAGAATCCGATAGTGTTACATTGGAAAGCAGTAAAGCGGATCTTCCGATATTCGAAGGGAACTTCAAATTATGCTATGGTATTTTCGAAATCTACACATTTGTTACTAAAAGGATTTTCAGATTCTGATTGAACAGGTGATAGAGACACAAGAAGAAGTACTAGTGGATTTTGTTTTATCTTGGAGTTTGTCTTATCTCATGGCTTTCGAAGAGACAACCCACTATTGCAACTTCATCGTGTGAAGCTGAATATCGTGCAGCATTTACAGCTAGTCTAGAGTCAATTTGGTTGCAAAAGATTTTCAGTTATCTAGATGTGAGAGTACATGAACCCATTCAGATATTTTCAGTTAGCCAGAGTGCAATAGCTATAGCAAAGAATCCAGTGCATCATGCAAGGACAAAGCATATAGAGGTACACTACCACTATATTTGAGAGTAAATAGCAAAGAAGCACATTGAGCTGGTTTATGTTCCTTCTAGTGAGAATGCTGCAAATATATTTACCAAAGCATTAACGAGAGATAATCATGAGAAGATATGCAGATTACTGAGGCGGGTACCAATATGACATTGAAGGAGGGATTGTTGAAGTCAATGTACATATGGTCCACATTCCAGCAATTCTACATTTTGGACTTAGCATTTTTTGTACAGTTTGGGTAAAACTTTTTTAGGCTAGATAGATAGAGCTTGGTGAGAGCTATCTAGTGGTATGCTTCATTTTTCCATCAGAGGTCAGAACAGAACAAGGAGATAAATCAAACCCTAATTTAGCTCAAAATGGAGGAAAAGCATTTTTTGGAGGTCCAAACTATTGAAAAGCTAGGTTATGATGTCCGTAGGTCAAAAGCAAGTAAATTTGGGTGATGGAATTAAAGCAAAGCATCTTTTTAAAGCAATCACAAATTTTCAAGTAAAGCAAAATCAAAATCATTAAAAATAGCAATCGCAAGATTTTGGCTAAAAAATCAGATTTTCGTTAAAATTTTTCACCATTGCTTTATTTGGAGAACCTCAACTATATAAGGAGCATGTGTACACACAATTGAAAAATCTCAAGCTAGAGTTTTGGAGTTCTGAAGCTTCGGAGGTGAAGATTTGGTGAAGGAGAGGCTACTCTCTTGGAGCAAGGAGTCTTCTACAAGGTGGTGGCAGCTATCTTTTGTAAGTTAGCCTTATATTCTGTTTTTGAGGTTTCTGAACCCTAATTTCAGAATTAGGGTTTGCTGATTTTCAGATTTGTTGCACTTTCTTGTGAGGTTAGTTTCACTTCGTTGCTCATTCGCTTCACACACACTCAGATTATAACAGCATAATCTGAATTTTGTATCATCATCTTCTTGGCTATTCTTCCATTAGTGAGTGCACCACGTCATATGGTTGAGTAGTACTCCCATGTTGTAATTTGGATATCTATTTTTTAGTGGGTAAGCATCTTGCTTACATTCCCTATCCTTGTCTCAAGATCTCTTTCTTTCTATCTCTCACTTATCATCTTGATTAATTAAGTGTGTATGCTCAAAGGTTTTTAGTATTGGAACGATCCTCGGGCCCCAAATTCCAACAACATACCCATTAAGCAAAGAATCCTTCTCAAATGCATTCCCCTCCTCTGTTTTCTCTATTAACCCCCATGTGTCTCTCTTCTTCTATTCAGTTTTATGTAAATTTTATCAATCAATCCCTCTCTCTCTCTCTCTCTCTCTCTCTCTCTCTCTCTCTCTCTCTCTCTCTCTCTCTCTCTCTCTCTCTCTCTCTCTCTCTCTCTCTCTCTCTCTCTCTCTCTCTCTCTCTCTCTCTCTCTCTCTCTCTCTCTCTCTCTCTCTCTCTCTCTCTCTCTCTCTCTCTCTCTCTGGATATTTACCATTTGCTCAGGAGTCTAGACAGTGGAGTGGCATGGCGACATTTGAGAGAGAGGAGACAGCAGACACCTATCCAAGAGCCGAGCACTTGGCATAGCTATGCACAGAGTCTATACGAGATCCAAGGCCAGCCCCCCATCCCCAGACCGCAGAGCTCACGTCCTACTACCTCTGACTTCTTCACACCCACTATGGTGGGACGCGCTATTGCCCGGCTACAGCATGGCAAGGCCCATGACCATTTCGGTTTACAGGCAGAGCACCTCATCTATGGAGGCACGACTCTCGCACCGCTCATTGCCCACCTCTTCAACCGTGCATTGGTTGAAGGGTTCCCGGACTCATGGACTAAGCACACCATAGTGCCCATTCATAAGTCAGGTGATACTATGGATCCAGCTACATACCGGACGATCATGATTGGCCCTATATTGGCCAAGTTATATGGGCAGTACTAGAGACAAAGTTGAGTACTCTCGCTGAGAGGAAGGGTATCAGGGCTCCAGGACAGGCAGGTTTCAGACGAGATTACTCTACTATTGACCACATCTTCACTCTGCGATGCCTGATTGACCAGGCAAGGGTGAGAAAGAGGAGATTATACTGTTGCTTTGTGGACTTCCGCAAAGCATTTGACACTGTTCCCAGGGACCGACTCTCCAGACGACTACTTGATATTGGAGCTCCGGAGGAGATGATATGGGGGATCTACGCCTTATACGAGAGAGTATCTGGTAGAGTTAGATGCCCAGGGGGCTTATCTGATCCACTTGCTAGCACTATCGGGGTGAAGCAAGGATGCCCTCTTTCACCCACCCTCTTTGGTCTCTACATTGATGAGATAGTGGACTTCATACAGCAGCAGGGGGGAGATGGCATTGAGGTACGGGGAGCCAATGTCCATATTCTTTTATACGCTGATGATATTGTATTGGTTTCAGAGTCTGTAGAAGGTCTACAGCATCATCTACATGGCCTAGATGACTTTTGCAGACAGAGGGTTATCTATGAACCTTGGTAAAACCAAGGTCATGATCTTTCATACATCTGCACAGGTACGCAGACATAATTTGTTCACAGCAGCAGGTGGACCGATCCAGGTGGTCGGATCATATGTTTACTTGGGAGTGACATTTACAGCAGCATCTGGGGTCTTCTCTATGTCTCAGGCAGCTCGTGACCGCATCACACATGGGTACGCAGCACTAGCTTTGATGGAGAGACAGTGCCACCAGGCATATTTTCAGGAGCCCCGCACAAAGGGGTGGCTCTTTGACACTTTGGTTACGCAAGCGCTCATGTATGGGGCAGCCATTTGGGGGCCGGGATTAGCTACATCAGTATGGACAGCATTAGAGAGGCCACAGATCCTCATGATTGCCAGACTTATCCGCAACAAGCCTTCAGTACCGCATGATATCATTAGAGCAGAGCTCGCTGCACCACCGATGCTAGTTGAGGCACTGTTCCAGACAGTATGCCTAGTACACAGACTTCGGAGCATGGATACAAAGCGCATTGCTTATCGTGCTCTCCAAGCATCATGTGATATGGCATTAGCAGGCGACACCTCTTCATGGTATGCACAGACACGAGACTGGCTGGCCCACTATGGCTTTGACATAGACAGGCTACCACCACTACAGTACGACTCACATGCACCCACCTACTCGCTCTCTCATCAAGAGAGGAATAGGGTCATTCGTCAGGAGATATGGCATACATACATACAGAGGACATGGGTGAGCCCTAGGGATACATTGCCACCGAAAATGCTCTATTACCACGAGCATTTTCTACATATATCGGACGCGGGCTTCATCGAGATCCCGAGATACATGCAGGCATATCTTCCCCACCACCTCCGAGTCGTCATTGGGCAGCTCCGGGTCTCATCACATCAGCTCGAGATTGAGAGGGGTCGGTCCAGGGGAGTCCCCCGTGAGGAGAGGTGGTGCCCAGTATGCCAGACAGAGGTAGAGAGTGAGGAGCATTTTGTTATCAGATGCCGAGCATACTTAGACCTACGAGCACAGTTCCAGCTAGAGGAGTCACTCCAGTTGTGCATGACCATGGGAGACCAGCGACGCTTGGGGCGCTTCCTCACAGCAGCATACGAGAGGCGAGAGCGGTCACTACAGCCCACACATCAGCCACGGGTGAGTACCCAGCAGACCATTACCCAGTTCTTTCAGCGAGCGGAGCTAGATCAGAGAGGTCCTTCTAGAGGGCTCACACTCCACCAGGCAGCAGCACAGAGAGCACGACGCCGACCACGCATGGTAGGATATCTCACGCATCAGGACAGCCTACAACCACATGATGGAGCATAGGCGTTCCACCACCCCCTTGGTTGTCTTCCTTCAGGAGGCACTCAGACCACCTCCGATGTACCACATACTACACCCACCTCCCCCATCACCAGTAGCTAGGGTGTTTTGCTCACTCATATTATGGATCCCCCTGTATTAGGTGGCCACTATCTGATGAGTCAGAGCCACTTCTCCCCAAGCCTTTTACCAACCCTTGATAGCTTTGTGTTTATTTCATTTCATTTTCTACACATGGTTACTACACTTGTACATGGCTTTTGTCTCATAGGCCAAGTTTGGCCTCCAGAAGACGTTAATATGACTTTCTTTCTTCTCTCTCTCTCTCTCTCTCTCTCTCTCTCTCTCTCTCTCTCTCTCTCTCTCTCTCTCTCTCTCTCTCTCTCTCTCTCTCTCTCTCTCTCTCTCTCTCTCTCTCTCTCTCTCTCTCTCTCTCTCTCTCTCTCACAAAAGTAGAGTCCACTCATGAGACATGGGTAGAACTAGTTCACAAGAGGGTCAAGAAGGAAGTCAGCAAGGGGGCACGGAAGGAAGAACTCTCTAGATTCCAAGACACCCTCGAGGAAGAGAGGCTTCGACACACATGCCATTACATGTAAAGATTATGGGGCTCTCAAAGGGCACATCATCTGAAACAGATGCCACTGACTACTGTCGACACTTGGGATACGAGAGCATGCCTTTCACAAGGGCATGGAGGGTTTGGTAGAGACACGTCCCGACCACGAGCACTCATCCTCCATATGAGCTCTGAGGATACATTGTACTCCCATCTTCCGATGACCATCAGTACTATGCGGACTACCCAGAGGATCTTTATATTTGAATGAGGATCTCATGAGGATGCAGATAGAGCACCGTCGGGCATGTATGCTATAGATCCTCCAGGCACAAGGAGAGGGAAGGAAGGTTTTCTACCGTGACGGTCAAGTCTTCATCGACGGACACCCTATCAAATAGGGACATGCAGCCTATGAGGCAACACCATACCAAGCGTCACTACTCAGGGGAGAGTGTGGAACGGGAACGGAGCACTTTGGACACGGCCTGATCGACCGGAAGAGATCGTAGACAGTCATGACTCTCTGAAGTAGAGTCCACTCGTGAGACATGGATGGAAGTAGTTCATGAGAGGGTCAAGAAGGAAGTCACTGAGGAGGCACGAAAGGAAGAACTCTCTAGAGTCAAGGACACCCTCAAGGAAGAGAGGCTTCGACACATGCTGATTACATGTACGAATTACGGGGCTCTCACAGGGCACATCACCAGAGGCAGATGCCACTGACATCTGTCGATGCTTGGGATACGAGAGCATGCCTTTCACAAGGGCATGGAGGGTTGGTGGAGACACGTCCCGACCACAAGCACTCATCCTCTATATGAGCTCTGAGGATACACGTACTCCCTTCTTCCGACGACGATAAGTACTACGTGGACTACCCGAAGGAGCTCTAAATACATGGATGAGGATCTCACGAGGATGCAGATAAAGCACCGCCGGGCATGTATGCCACAGTTTCTCTAGGCACGAGGAGAGGGAAGGTTTTTAACTGACGGTAAAGTCTTCATCAACACACACCCTATCAAGTAGGGATAGGCGTCCTATGAGGCAACACCATACCAAGAGTCACCACTCAGGGGAGTAGTGTGGAACTAGAATGGACCACTTTGGACACGGCCAGATTGACTAGAAGAGACCCTAGACAGTCATGACTTTGCTTGCATCACAGAGATCCACGAAAGCCCAGAAAGAGGCCTACCTCGCATTGCAAGTTTTCATTGGGGATATGCATTCAGGACCACGACGAGACAAAGTAGAGCACGAGTCGGGGGGTGTCTCCATCATATTTAGACAAGAGATACAGAGTCGGATCCATACCATAGGCAGAGACGAGGAGGCAGGATACATGTAGGTCCACATGGAGATAGCACTAGAGAGCTGGATTTACATTGCCATACGCTACTTCCCACCAAGCGGATCCCAATTCATAGGACAGGACCAACCCAAGACGGAGACTCACCATACACAACACTTTCAGATCAGATACTACATTACAATACCCTAGGTGAAGTCTTCCTTATGGGGGACTTCAATGACCGCACCCAATCACGTCACTGCCACGTCATATGGCATGGAGCATCCACACATCATCAGGGGCAGAGATCCAGATGAGACGAGCACCAGTAGAGTATCAATAGATATGGATCAAGACACCACCGGGTATGGCAGACACTTGCTTGAGCTAGGCAGCGGACACCATCTCGTTATATATAACAGGATGCACCGTTGGCCAGGCTCGGGCGGACTTGCTTGCTTCCCTCGAAAGGCGGGGATGAGAGCACGGTAAGCTACATTCTGGGTACCATCTCTGGAGCTTCACTTATTCCCTCACTTAGTATTGGATGATGCCCACTTGGTGTTGAACATACGTTTATCACATTCACACTTTCATTCACTATACGATCATATCCTCCGTCACTCATTAAGCCACACACCACAATACACTTCACACACGAGCTCTCACATGTTCACGAACACCACTTGCACACCCATGTTCACGGTACAATGTAGCTGCATGGCAACATCTGAGAGAGGAGACAACAGACACCCATTCGAGACCCGAGCACTTGGCATAGCTATGCATAGAGCCTATACCAGATCCAAGACCAGCCCCCCATTCACATGCCATAAAGCTCACGCCCCACTACCTCTTACTTCTTCGCACCCACTATGGTGAGCCTCACTATTGCCCATCTACAACATGACAGGGGCCATGACCAGTTCATTATAGGCAAAGCATCTCATTTACATATGCACGACTCTAGCACTGCTCATTGCCCATCTCTTCAACCGTGCACTGGCCGAAGGGTTCCCTCACTCGTGGACCGAGCACACTATAGTGCCCATTCATAAGTAAGGCGATGTTATGGATCCAGCCACACATGGGACTATCATGATTGGCCCCATATTGTCCAAGTCATATGGAGTGGTACTAGAGACAGAGTTGAGCACTCTCACCGAGAGGAAGGGTATCTAGGCTCCAAGACAGACAGGTGTCAAACGAGATAACTCTACCATTGACCACATCTTCACTCTGAGGTGCCAGATCGACCAGGCAAGAGTGAGGAAGAGGAAATTATACTCCTTTGTAGACTTTCACAAAGCCTTCGACAAAGTTCTCAAGGAGAGGATCTTCAGATGTCTACTCGAAATCCAGGCTCCAGAGGAGATGATATAGGGGATCTACGCCTTATATGAGATAGTATCTGGTGGAGTCACATGTCAAGGTGGCTTATCTGACTCACTAGCTAGCACCATCGAGGTGAAGCAAGGATGCCCTCTTTCACACACCCCCGCATCACGAGACATGGCGCTAGCAGCAGACACCTGCTCATGGTACGCACAAACAAGGGACTGGCTTGCGCATCATGGGTTTGACATAGACAGACTACCACCACTGCAATACGACTTACAAGCCCCCACCTTTTGCTCTCCCATCAGGAAAGGAATAAGGTCGTATGTCAAGAGAGATGGCATACATACATATAGAGGACATGGATTAGCCCTAGGGATGCATTGCCATCGAAAATGCTCCACTACTGTGAGCATTTTCTATAGATCTCACACCAGGGCTTCATTGAGACTCCACGCTACATGCAGACATACCTACCAAACCACCTTCGAGTAGTCATCGGGTAACTTCGAGTTTCATCACATCAGCTCAAGATCGAGAGGGGTCGCACCAGGGGCGTCCCTCGAGAGGAGAGGTGGTGCCTAGTATGCCATAAGAAGATAGAGAGTGAGGAGCACTTTGTTACCAGATGCCCAACGTACTTAGACCTACGAGCACAGTTCTAGATAGAGGAGTCACTACAACTGTGCATGATTCCTGGAGACAAGCAGAGGCTGGAACGCTTCCTCACGTCAGCATATGAGAGACGTGAGCAGTCGCTAAAGCCCACGCATCAGACACGGATGAGTATCCAACAGACCATTACTCCATTCTTTCAACGAGATGGGCTACATCAGACAGGCCCGCCTTTTAGAGGCATAGGGCTCACGCTCCAGCAAGCAGTAGCACAGAGAGTGCGACACCGACCACATATGGTTGGATATCAGTGACCAGGACTATACTAGGGGGATATCTCACACATCAGGATAGCCCATGACCACATGATGGAGCAGAGGTGCACCACCACCACCTGAGTAGCCTTCCTTCAAGAGGCACTCAAACCGCCGTTGATGTACCACATACTCCATCCATCTCCACCCATCATCAGTAATTAGGATATACATATTCACTCTCGTCATGGGTCCCCTGTGTATTAGGTGGCCATTATCTCAAGGGTGAGAGCCACGTCTCCCCACACACCACTACATTATCCTCACTACCCCTCCATCACCTAGTACACTATCCTTTGGTTGTTTCCAACCCTTTTCCACCTACAAAGTTTTGTGTAGCACGTACTTTTCCTTTTTATTTCTACATAGGGTTACTACAATTGTACATCGTTTTGTCTCATAGGCCAAGATTGGCCTTTGAAAGACGTTAATATCACTTTCTTTCTCTCTCTCTCTCTCTCTCTCTCTCTCTCTCTCTCTCTCTCTCTCTCTCTCTCTCTCTCTCTCTCTCTCTCTCTCTCTCTCTCTCTCTCTCTCTCTCTCTCTCTCTCTCTCTCTCTCTCTCTCTCTCTCTCTCTCTCTCTCTCTCTCTCTCTCTCTCTCTCTCTCTCTCTCTCTCTCTCTCTCTCTCTCTCTCTCTCTCTCTCTCTCTCTCTCTCTCTCTCTCTCTCCCCCCCCCCCCCCATGGCTCCCAAGTTGGAGGAACAGCTGGCCACCTTAGAGCATATCCTCCGAGAGTTAATAGGAAAACAGAAGAAAGAAGGAGATTCTGCACTAAACGGGGTTACCCGCAAAGTTGCCGCCCTCGAAGCCAAGGTGGCAACCTTGGAGAAGGAAAACTAGTCCCTTCGGGAAGAGCTTCTTGCTACCCGCAAGCAGCACTCACGGGTCCAAGAGGAGTTGCACACTGAGCTGACTAAGATGAGAACGAAACTGGACAGCATACGCGAGGAGGGGGAGATCGCCCCTCAGCTAGAGGACATTCGGGTGACTATCAGAAAGGAGTGCATGGAGGTGGTTCAGAGCGAGCTTGAGACTAAGAAGGATGGATGGGTCGAGGTTGTAAAAAAGAACCTTCGATAGGAGGCAAAGAAGAACCACCACCATGAGGAGATCCACATAGTACACACCACCATTGAGGAGGAGCGGATGCGACAGGCTCGCACGCTCAATGTTCGCATCTCCGGCCTCACAGAGACAGACGGATCACCAGAGCAGGACGGGAGTCGCTTGTGCACATTACTTGGATACCGCGCGGATGAGCCTCTCCCTTTCACCAGAGCCTGGAGAGCAGGATAGGACACCACACGGAGCAGAGCACTCATCATTCAGTTCTCAGATGAGGCAGGGAGGAGAGACTTCCTCAGACGACGGGCGGTACTACGCACTACACCGGGCACCCCCATCTATTTAGATGACAATCTCACACGGATGCAGGTAGAGCACAGACGCGCATGCATGCCGCGTGTCCTCCAGGCCCGACGAGAGGGACATCGTGCCCTATACAGAGACGGTCGTGTCATCATTGATGGACGGCCCATTGACTAGGGATTCGCAGCCTATGAGACAGCACAACAGGATGTGCACTTTGCAGTCTGGAATTGCAATGGATCTTTGTGGACACATCCAAGACGCCTTGAGGAGGTGATGGAGGACAGAGACATGATCTTCTTGACAGAGACACACGAGAGCTCGGGGAGGAGCCTACCGAGGATTGAGGGCTATGTGTGAGAGTCAGCTCACCGCCGACAGATGAGACAGCACACCACACGAGGATCAGGAGGAGTAGCCGTGCTCTATAGACAGTCGCTACAGCACAGGGTACAGGTGGTAGCCAGAGACCCAGAGGCACGTTTCATGTGGATACGCCTCCAACTATCAGAGGAGAGAGCAGCGTATTTCGCCGTATGCTATATTGCACCCACCGGCTCGCGCTTCACACATTCCCCCGAGCAGCCCTTAGGAGGGGAGGGAACAGACACCACATCGCCATATGACTGCCTCAGTGACACCATTATGGAGTATACCGGGACGGGCGAAGTCTTCCTTGTAGGAGACTTCAATGCCCGACTCAGAGCCACCAGTGTGATATCTATGACTTTGACGACCCTGAGATGCTTAGTACCATAGAGGATATGTCTACACTCAGAGCCTCAGCCGACACCGCCACACCCACCTCATACGGCAGATACCTACTCCAGATGGGAGAAGCACACCGTCTCATTATATATAATGGGATGGCGACCTAGCCCACCTCGGGTGGCCTCACCTGCATTCCACCCACGACACCACAGGGGGGTAGTGTGGTAGACTATGTTATCGGACCCCGGGAGGCGACGCATCTCATCACCTCATTCACTATCCTACCCATACAGATTGGAGCAGACCACGCATATCTTGCCCTATCCATATGCGGCTCACCATGCATATCACACCCCGTCACCATACAGCCACATGCCCATACCACCATTCACTTTAGACATGAGCTAGCACATATCTATAGCTCCCATGTTCGAGAGCGCATCTACTCCCTTGATCCCTCTGCCTCATTGGACACCCTCACCACCCACTTCTCCTCGATCCTCCATACATCCGCTACTCTGAGCTTCCCATACACCACCCACAACACCGCACATTCGACACGGCTGGGGCATACACCCCAGAATAGATGGTACGATGAGGAGTGTAGGCGACTATACCGACATCTCAGAGAACAGAGTATCTTGGGATCCATCACAAAGAGGGAGGCACGACAACAGATGCGAGCCCTCACACGCAGGAAGCGACGAGCTTTCGAGGAGAGACGGGAGTTGTTCGACCTTCTCATGAGTAGGGATTGTGCCACCGCATGGAGGGCACTACGGGAGCCACGCCCACCTACACCCATAGCAGATCCTCAGACTTGGCACACCTACGCCCGGAGATTATATGACGTCCCAGGACAGCCACCATTGCCGATCCCTCCCACACCGCGTCCTGTTATATCCACCCTCTTCACGACAGGCATGGTACGACAGGCCATCCATAGGCTACAGCATGGCCGTTCAGCAGATCACACGGGGCTACAGGGTGAGCACTTCATATACGCAGAAGATGTAGTTTCCCACCTGATCGCCCATCTCTTCAACCGTGCTTTGGTTGAGGGATTACCTGACTCGTGGACTATGCACACTATTAAACCTATCCATAAGTCCGGCGATATGATGGATCCAGGGAACTACAGGACTATTATGATAGGCCATATCCTGGCCAAGATCTATGGGGCCGTACTAGAGGCAGAGCTCAGTACACACGCTGAGGGAGCTGGGATCAGAGCACCCGGCCAGGCAGGCTTCCACCGCACTTTCTCCACCATCGACCACATCTTCGTGCTTCGTTGCTTGATTGAGAGCGCGAAGGCGAGGAAGCAGAGACTATACTGTTGCTTTGTGGATTTCCGCAAAGCCTTCGACATGGTTCCCCGAGAGAGACTACTACGGAGGCTCCTGGAGTTACAGCTACCATCAGACATGCTATGGGCCATCCATGCTCTGTATGCACGAGTCACAGGCAGGGTACGCTGCCCCGGCGGCCTATCAGACAGCCTTGTTAGCACCATTGGTGTGAAACAAGGTTGCCCTCTCTCACCCACTCTCTTCGGTCTCTACATCGACGAGATCACGGAGTATATACAGCGAGCAGGAGGGCTAGGAGGAGACCTCGGAGGTACGCCAGTACACATCCTATTATATGCTGATGACATTGTCTTGCTTTCAGAGTCACAGGAGGGGTTGCAGTCACATTTATAGGCACTCGATACCTTTTGCATGGAGAGAGGACTCAGTGAACCTTGGCAAGACCAAGGTCATGATCTTCCATACCTCCAGGACAGTACGCCATCGCGCCTCTTTCTCTGCAACTGGAGGACAGATAGAGGTAGTGGACTCCTACGTCTACCTAGGTGTCACCTTCTCAGGCAACACAGGAAGCGAGAGATAGATTGACGCGAGGCTATGCGGCACTTGCAGGATTGGAGAGACGTTGCTTTCAGACACATTTTCAGGAGCCCCGGACTAAGGGGTGGCTCTTTGACACTCTAGTGACACCCGCATTGATGTATGCAGCAACAGTTTGGGCACCTGGGATCACGGAGGCGATGTGGACGCAGATTGAGAGGCCCAAGGTCATCATGATCTCACGCTTGCTGCGCAGAAAGCCCTCCGTTCCACATGACATTATACAAGCTGAGCTTGGCACACTACCGATGCTAGTGGAGGCCCTCTTCCAGTTGGTGACCTTTATTCTGAGGGTCAGAGAGCTCCCCACCAGCCGACTCACCAGGCTTGCATTTGAGAGCTCCAGACATTTAGCAGAGACAGGGCATGAGAGAGTATGGTATGCACAGACTTACCGATGGTTAGCAGACCATGGCATGAGCATTACCGATCTTCCCCCCTTTCAGTATGACCTCTCTTCCCCCCACATTACCCTCTCTCGTTCGGAGAGGAATAGGATCATCCGTCAGGATCTACTACGGATACACGTCACGGAGACATGGATAGCACCACGGGAGCCTCTTCCCACAAAGAGGCAACACTACAGAGAGCACTTCCTGACTGTGAGAGCGGATGGTTTCATTCAAAGACCACGATACATGGATACATACATGGCACCAGTTGAGAGAGTGGCCATTGGGAAGCTCAGAGTATCATCACACAAGCTCGAGATTGAGGTTGGGCGAGCGACACATACCCCGAGGGACGAGAGATTACGCAGGATATGTAATGAGGAGGTGGAGGACGAGGAGCACTACACATGTAGATGCCACGCATATGAGGACATCAGAGACCGCTACCCACTGCTCTTAGGGGGGGCAGAGAGATCACGGCTTTATTGGGGACAGAGGACCAGCGCCCTCTAGGTCGTTTCCTAGTAGAGCTCAAGCACCGTCGTACATCCCTCCTCCAGCAGCAGATGGAGATACACCTGGCCCCCCTCCCTCAGACTCATATTACAGATTTTTTCAGACCCACAACCACTCGAGGACTAAGCTCGATGCGGGGTGTCACATTACATAGAGCAGAGGAGCTTAGACGACAGCGTCGACGACCGAGACCCCCACTCCGGAGAGTCCGTCCACACCAGAGAGAGATTCAGGCGATTCACGCACGCCATGACATGGAGATACGGAGACGTCAGCAGCACACCCCTGTCGATCTGGACATTCAGAGCATTTTGAGGATCGCCATGATGCCTTACCCACCGATGCATTATATTCTACACCCACTCCAGGCATTTAGAGGGTTGTGATACCATCGAGCCTCCCATCCCTATGCATATCATATTTGTATCACACCCATTGAGCATATAGAGTGCATACCCATAGCACCCCACACCCTTGATGCCAGTTATTGTCCACTCCTTTTATACCCGTCTTTTGTACTCACACTTTATTTTCCTTTTGGGATCACAGTGGATTGGATCAAACTGATGTATATGTTTTGTCTCATAGGCCGATTTTGGCCTCTAATAGACGTTAAAAAGTCTTTCTTTCTTTCTTTCTCTCTCAGATTTGTAAGACATTGGTCTACAGAAACCACTCCATGTGTGTGTGGGACAAGGACCAGCCTTAACCAAGGTCCTAAGCTCGAGGGATATCCTAAGGTATTCAATGGTAATGGGGATGAGTGTTGCATGATGGCCACATGGCGGCACTAGAACATTCCGAAGCATTACTATTTTGGATGCAAGAGGATATATTCGATGGGAGGAAAGTGGCACACACATCATTCACAAGTTTCTTTGTTTCCAAGTTTAAAGAGTGATTATAGGCATCTCTTACCGTTGGTATTCAAAGCTTAATTGGAAGTCTTGGGAAAGTCTTCTAGAAAGGAGAATTTCGCGTAAGTTTATTGGCTGCCTCGAGAGTTTTGCCTTATCATCGTCGTCTTCGTATGAGCCTTTGAGGCTGTTGTCGTCGGGAGGAGGGAGTTGCAAGCATCGTTTTTTGGAGCAAAAGAGAGTATTCAAAAGATGGAGAAGCTCAAATGGAGCACCTCTTGACTGTGCAGTAGGGAAGGGGAGTGTCCAGCAGCACACGCAGGTGAGAGAGAGAGAGAGATCGAAAGAAGAGAGGTGCAGCTGTTTTGGTGGGTTCTCCAAAAAGAGAAGTGAACCCCTAACTTTAGTTTAGGTTATTATTTATAGGACCTGGCCAAGTTCACACTCAACTTGGCCAAAAGAATAAAAATGACTTATAATGACTATAATCAGCCTTTTAAAGGCCTATACACAAGTGTACAACTATGAGGGGTCATTTAGGGCCTTTACCCAAACAACCTCCCACTTAAAGGCATAAATGACGCTTTTAAGCTATGTGACTCCCACCATCTGTATACATAGCTGATGTTGTGCTTTGGACAAGGACTTAGTAAGAACATCTGCAAGATTCTGTGACATATGGACCTTAACCAATGTGATAAGGCCATCCTCAAGCACTTCTCGAATGAAGTGATACCGCACATCAATGTGCTTTTACAATACGTGCATGGAACATGGCATTCTTTGCTAAACATATAGCACTTTGGCTGTCACATCCAAGCATAGGTGCCTTGCTTGGCAAACCAAACTCACAGCATAAACGTGCCAGCCAAATGGCTTCCTTGGAAGCCTCAGTGGCTGAAATATATTCAGCCTCCGTAGTTGACAAAGCAACAATCTTTTGCAACCTAGAACACCATGAAATAGCACCTCCTGCAAGAGTAAATATATATCCACTTGTGGATTTATGAGTATCCACATCACCAGCCATGTCAGAGTCACAAAGGCCTTTAAGCTCCAATGGATCTTTGCCATAGCAAATACATTTATTCTTGGTCCCTTTCAAGTACCTCAAGATAGATTTGACTGCCTCCCAATGAGCTTTGCCAGGATTAGCCATAAACCTGCTAACAACTCCCACTGCATGAGCAATGTCTGGCCGAGTGGCAACCATAGCATACATAAGTGAACCACAGGCTGATGCATATGGAACACTCTTCATGTAGTTGGCTGCATCATCATCCTTGGGACAGTCATCTTTGGAAAGCTTAACATGTGGCTGCAATGGCACTCCAAGAGGCTTAGAATCAGCCACATTAAATCTGTCCAATACTTTATCAATGTACTTTTCTTGAGATAAATGCAAAGTATGCTGCTGCCTATCCCTTTTTATTCGCATACCAAGAATATGCTCAGCTTCCCCGGACCCCAAGGTCTTTCATTGAAAACTCAGAGTTCAGCTGCTGTTTAAGAGCATTTAGTGTGCCCTTTTTCTTCCCAGCCAGCAGCATATCATCTACATACAGCACAAGAATGATTGGGCTGCCATCTTCATCCTTTTTAGTGTACAAACAGTGATCTGCATGGCTTCTTTTGAGCCCATGTTTGAGCATAAATGCATCAAACTTCTTATACCATTGCCTAGGGGCTTGTTTCAGCCCATATAAGCTCCTTTTCAGCTTGCATACCAGATGCTCTTTTCCAGGAATGGCATATCCTTCTGGCTGTTTCATGTACAGCTCTTCATCTAAGTCACCATGCAAAAAGGCGGTTTTAACATCTATTTGGAATAGCTCCAAATCCAAAGTAGCTGTAATAGCAAATAGCACACGTAGAGTGGTCATTTTAACTACCGGAAAGAACACCTCTTGGAAATCAATGCCCTCCTTTTGGGCATATCCCTTAGCAACCAGCCTTGCCTTATACTTGGGTTTGCCATCAACAGTTTTGATTTTGTATACCCACTTGTTAGGAATGGCTTTCCTACCTTTGGGCAACTCAACAAGATCCCAAGTATCATTTGCATGCAAGGCCTTTATTTCTTCCTACATGGCTAACTCCCACTTCTTCTTGTGCTCACATAGCTTTGCCTCTTTATAAATGAGAGGCTCCCCCTCATCTAATAACATAATGTAATGTATAGAGGGATCATATCTGTTCATTGGCCTCCTAGCACGTGTAGATCTTCTTACCCAATGATCCACATTATCTGGCAATGGATCTACATCAGGAGGTATATCAACATGTCCATTGTTAATGGGCTGCTGCATATCATTTCCAGCCCTGTTTTCAGCATGAATAGGTGGCTGCATATGTCCATCAGGAGCGTCATTTTGCTGTCCAACATCATCTGGCTCAAAAACCACTGGATCATCAATATTTTCAGTCCTTTGTGGTGCATCCCGAGGATCAAAATCAAGCCTAATAGGTGGCTGGTCATGCTGAAATCTGACCCTTTTATGGTCATCCTTTGAGGCACAATTATTTTGAAGCAACCTTGCCTCATTAAAAACAACATCCCGGATGCGTACAACTTTCTTGAGCTGAGGTATCCAAATTCTGTAGCCCATTTCACCTTCTTCACCATATCCCATGAAGAGACCTTTTATGGACTTAGCATCAAGTTTGCTTCTCAGCTCCGGCCTTATGTGCACAAAAGCCTCGCAGCCAAAGACACGTAAGTGATCATATGAAGCAGGTTATTGCAAATATGTACTGCAGTTTTAATTGCCTCTCCCCAAAATCCATGAGGGAGATTAGCTGTGGACAGCATGCATCTCACCCTCTCACAAAATGTCCTATTATAGCGTTCAGCCACACCATTAGAAGAGGGGCTGTATGGAACAGTAAGCTCCCTCTTAATGCCCAAATTTTCACAAAATTTCTGAAATTCAGCACTTGTCTACTCACCACCATTGTCCGTACGCAAGCATTTCAGCTTTCTACCTGTTTGGGTGGTCACAAATGCATGAAAGCGCTTAAACGCAGCAAATGCTTCATCCTTAGATTTAAGGAATTGAACCCAAATTTTTCTAGAAAAATCATCAACAAAAGAGATGAAATACAAGGCACCCCCCATAGATTTGGTCGGCATGCTACATACATCAGAATTAATAAGATCAAGTACACAAGACTTACGAGACACACAAGAATAAAAGGAACGTTTCACTTGCTTTCCATATTGACATTCATTACAAAAATCAAGCTTTGTGCCTTTAGCATCAAGCTTCTTTGAGTTACAAAGCCTAGTGAGACCCTTTTGGCTCATATGGCCAAGTCTCTTATGCCACAACTCCATATGGGAGTGAACTTCAGCCAAAGCAATGAACTTGTCTGATAAGGCTTTCCCATGCAAGCAATAGAGAGTTCCCTTTTTTATGCCTTTGACAATCAGCCTTGATCCCTTTGTCATTTTCCATGATCCTCTCTCAAAGAGAATGCTATAACCATACATATCCATTTGACCCGCAGAGAGTAAGCTTTTCTTGATCCCTGGTACATAACACACATCATGCAAAACCAGCTCATTAGTGCCATTTGTAGAGAAACACATTGTGCCAATACCCTCAATGGAACAAGCATTATTGTTTCCAAGGTATACATGGCCATGGCTGCCTACAGTAAAAGTAGAAAAGCACTCCTTGATAGGAGTCACATGAAAAGAAGCACCAGAGTCAACTATCCATGTTTGGGCCAATGCATCATTAACAGTCAGCAAAGCATCGATAAGATCACTTTTGGTGATCGACATGTCCTGTGTATGAACATTCAGAGAGAAATCATATGCATAAGTATCATCAGCTGATAAAGTAGTGCACAAAATATCCTCAACATCTAACAGCTCCTCTATGACTACATTAGAGGCCACATTGGCCTTCTCTTTGTCCTTTTGGTTGTCCTGTGCATCAGTCTTGTCTTCTTTCTTTCCCTTCTTTTTATCTCCGGCATTCTTATTTCTTTCAAGTTGTGCCTTGTAATAGTGGCAATCGGGTTTCTTGTGGCCTTTCCTTCCACACTGATAGCAAATCACATCATTGCTTTTACCTTTGCTGCCATTACCTCTTTCCCTGCTCTTACTCTTGTTCCTTTGTGCATTATTACTCCTCTTATCTGTCCTACCTCTAACCATGTTAGCTGAGCTTCCACCTTCACCACCTTCTTTTCTCCTGATCTCTTCATTAAGTATAGAACCCCTAACACCATCAAAGGTCAGGTTGGGGTTATTGGACAATGAGACTACCAGTGTCTCCCAAGAGTCAGGAAGTGTCATAAGCAAGAAGATGGCTTTAAGTTTGTCATCAAAAGCAGCCATACCTGAGTCCTGCAATTGTGACAAAGTACCTGTAAAGAGGGATAAGTGTTCAGCTGCACTCTTGGACTCATCAAGTTGCATACCAACAAGCTTCCACATCAAATGCACTTGGTTCACAGGCGTAGTGTTCTCATAAGTTTCTTTCAGCTTTGCCCATATTTCTGAAGCAGAGGTCAGCCCTTTGAGATCTACCAAGATCTCATCAGAGACGGCCAACTTGATATACGTAACAGCTTTCTTGTTCAAGATCAGCCAAGCTTCTTGTGAAATATCTTCTGGTTTTTCCGCTTCCAATGCCCTATCACAATCCTTCAGGAAGAGAATACCTTGCATTCTCTCCTTCCACAAATCGAAACCTGTTCCCTCAAAACGTCGAATCTCAAATAGATTCTTCACATCTGAGGAGGATGACGCCATGATTGCACGATGAAGAAGTTAATATGCTGAAATTTGGGCAAAAATGCACCAAATCAGAGTATCACTTCTAAAAATGATGCACAATGGCTTCAAGCTGTTGTGGAAGCAAAATGGAGCAAAAAACAGACCAGTTGGACCACAAGATTAAAATCTGTAATTTTCTGAAATTACCTGCAGAAAATTCCAGCAAGTCAATTTATGCTTAAAATCAGCAAATTTGACTTTTCTTGACCTCAAAGTGTATACATAAGGCTATAAGGAAGCCTTTAGGAGCAAAAGGGAGCAAAAGCCCCAAATTTTCTCTTCAGAATTTTGAAAAATTCAGAGAAAATCCCACAATTTGCTGTACATAAGCAAATTTCTCATGCCACACTTCAATACATGAAATGTTAAACCTGTATATTGTTGTCTTGGACTGTGGAACACTTGTGTACACCTGTAAAACACCTGGAGATAGCCTGTTTTGAGCAATAAGACAAAGAGGAACAGTTTCTTCACGATGAAATCGAAGAATATCACGTGAAAAGAAGTTTATGCTGCTCCAAAGGTGTGGTGCTGCACTTTTAACCCCTTCCTTCGCGACAAAACTCAAAAAAACCTGCAAAAACTGAAGTAGAACACTCTAGAAATGCTGATGTCGCTGTTTTGGGCATCTTTTTCGCGATGAAACGCGAAGATCTTGCAAAATGTGAAGAAAACCCTGCTGAAAACTGAAACGCAGCTGCTCGAATGCCTCAACGGATGCTCTGATAACAGTTGTTGGAGCAAAAGAGAGTATTCAGCAAATGGAGAAGCTCAAATGGAGCACCTCTTGACTGTGCAGCAAGGAAGGTGAGTGTCCAGCAGCACACGCAGGTGTGAGAGAGAGAGAGAGATCGATCGAAAGAAGAGAGGTGCAGCTGTTTTGGTGGGTTCTCCAAAAAGAGAAGTGAACCCTAACTTTAGTTTAGGTTATTGTTTATAGGACCTAGCCAAGTTCACACTGAACTTGGCCAAAAGAATAAAAATGACTTATAATGACTATAATCAGCCTTTTGAAGGCCTATACACAAGTGTACAACTATGAGGGGTCATTTAGGGCCTTTACCCCAACATCGTTTTCAACAAAAATAGAGGTTTTGTTAGCCCTGAGAGAGCTCGTGAGATCTCCTAGGGAGCTCCAAGTGCCTCAGAGCACTCAGATCGGAGCCACACATAGTCAGATAACCGTGAACGGCCGCCCATGAGCTGCCCACGCGCTCAGCCGCAAAGGAGATAGAGAAAGAGAGAGGCTCTACTTCCCTTTCTTCCCTTGTGTTGGACATACTATGAGTCTCAAGCTCAATATATAGGCAAGCTTTTCGTCCTCTGCTCCATATGTGGGACGAAATAGCTCTTGCACGTGCGCCCATCTGCTGAAGAAAGAGCTACGAGAAGAAAAATTCGATTTTTTGCTAGTTCTCTCATCAAATACCCTCTATAGTAACATACATGTGAACTACCTACCTTCACTATATTGGCCATATCTCACTCATTTGCAATCCAAATTGAGTGATTCAACTTTTTATGGATTCCTTGCCGAGGGACTATCCATTGAGTGGTTAGAAATCTTCAATTCAATCAATCTTCAGCCATGTACAGAGCTCCAAAGTTGGCTGTTCAACAACGAAAACCCCCGTTCGAGCACCTTTCCGACGCAATAACCATCGAGATACTCCCACAGACTCAAGAGGAGTGTGCGTTGACCATCTCCAACACTTGCACACACCTGCACATCAAAGTTTTGGACTCCAAGATAAGTTTTTTGATCAGTTTTGATGCATTCTTTCACTTTTCATGCATTGATGTGCACATAGAACAAGCATAATGCATAGCATATGTAGTATCTGGTTGATTAGAAGCTTGTTCAGCTCTGCATTTTGCATGAAAGCAGTATGTTAAGTGTTTGATCTTGCAGGTACAGCCAAGAAATTATAAGAACTCTCAATGTTCTTATTGATTATACCGTGTTGCAAGCACGAGGTTTTCTACAAGGGCGTGTAGTGCCCTTTGATTTCATTGTGCATATATTGTGCCTTCCGGCACCATTTGGTTTGGAAAGTGCATGTAGTGCACTTAGTTTTTTTTCCCCCAATTTCCATTTTCTTGCCGAAATTTTTAAAATTTAGCATGCGTATGCATAAAAAGTAAGCAAAGCATACTAAAAGTTTCTTTTTCTATCATTTCTTTATGCGAAGGCTTGTGATTAGTTCATTTCCGCTGCCACTTTGTTATCATAGGTGTATATAAAACACACAAATTTAAAAAAAAAAAAAACATAAAACCATAAAACATAAAAAAAGAGACCTTCACTTTATGCTAGTATGGAATCAGGACCCTTTCACCCGTTAGGACTGATACACTCATGGTTGAGCACACCTCAGATCTTATAGAGACCATGAGTTCTAGGATAGCACACTTAGAGAGTGCGCTTCATGACTTCTTGGAGCATGTGTCTGGCTCCAAGGGAGAGGAAGTGATGCCGAAGACTCATTTGCCACGAATGTAGTTAGACGCTCCAAGCAAGCATCAAACTCCAGAGATTCCTAGAGAGACCATACTAGTTAGAGAACCCCGATGGAAGCTTAAGGACCTTATGCTACCTAGATATCACGGCTCGACTAGTACTAAGACTACTGATGGTGTTGAGCAGTGGCTCAACAAGTGGGAGCAGTGCCTCCGTTTATGCCATATCGTGGACGATAGGAAAAAAATTCAGCAGGCCACTTATAATCTCATGGACGTTGCCATAGGTGATGGCGTAAGATGGAGCAAGACAAGAAAGAGCCCATGACTTGGGAGCAATTTAAAGTCTTGTTCTACAATAACTTTGTACCGACTGACGAGAGGTCTAGAGTGCTAGACACTTGGTTTTTCATCGGTCAGAGAAACCAAAATGTTCACGACTACTCAGATAAGTAGAGAGAATTTCTTCTCAAAGTACCTAACTCTATCCCAGAGTTTCTCCAAGTCCACAAGTTCAACTTGGGACTTAGAGAAACTATCCAACCTTTAGTGAGGAAGCAGAGGTGTCACTCCTTGACACAGGCCATGGAGATAGCTCTAGTTTATGAGGATGGCCTCAGAGCCATAGGCTCCCGGGGTCAGAGGTCCTCATGGACTAAGATGAGTCGACCCTTCTCCATATCCACTCTTGGCTCGATCAATGCAAAGCCTCAGAAAGAGGCTAAGCAGGTGCACATGAAGTTTCAGGAGGAAAAAGAAAAGTGTTTGCTCTAGTTGAGAGGGCGTACAATAAGTCTATCCTTACCCCTCAACAGAAAGAGGAGGCAATGAAGGATTGTGCTATGAATGTCTAGGACAGCACCTCTTCAAGAGTATCCTAAGAAGAAGAAAATAGAAGCTACCATAGTCATCAATCCTACACAGCAAGGAGTGATAGAGATGAAGATTTTGGTGATTCCCCATCCCAGATGTCATCTCCCATAGTGGCCATGACACTCACGAAGAAGGTTCCTACTGTGCCAAACGTTGTGCGTTCGCCAATGCCACAGAAAGGATACAAGCTCCCAGAGACAAAGCTCATTGTCATGAGAGGAGTCATGGCAAGAGAGCCTATCAAGGTACTCTTTGACATTGGGTCTACTCAAAATGTTATTAGTTCCCACCTAGTCAGGAGGCTACACTTAGAGACTGTGAAGTCAGAGTATGCCTACTTAATAGAGTTAGCCGACGGGAAGGCAACTTAGACATGGGACCGACAAGTGGTAGGTTTACCCATTCAGATCCAATCCTATGAGGACAGATTGGATTTTAAGATAGCACGACAGGCACGTTTTGATGTAGTCCTAAGTAAAAGTGCTAAGAAATGACCAATCATAGACTTTGGTTCGCATGTTTATCAATTTGAGCATGAAGGGAGGCGAATACTGATCTGTGGAGAGCCAAATCTCCAAGAGACACGATTGGTGACCTCCACCAAGTTGCTCAAGATCGATTGTAAGTATATTTATTTTCTTTATTTTGTGTAGTCATCGTGTGTAGTGATGGATCCATGCAATCATGGAAACTCTAGTTGGAATGCTCAAGTACTTTCACATAAAGTAAGAGAAGAATTCCAAGAGTTGTTTTTGAAAGAATTACCTTCGGGTTTACCTCCTTACAAGAACATTAAGCATAGCATCGAATTTGAGCGAGTCTCACCACTCAACCACCATTTCGAATGAGCTTGCAAGAGGAGAATGAAGTCCGCAAGGTCGTGGATGAGTACTTGCAAGAAGGGTTGATCAGGCCGAGCTCTTCGCCCTTTGCAACACAAGTCGCCCTTTGCAACACAAGTTCTTCTCGTGAAGAAGAAAGATGGATCTTATAGGATGTGCGTCGACTACAGAGCACTCAATAAGAGTACCATCAAGCACAGATATCCCATGCCAAGGATAGATGATCTTTTAGATGCTCTAGGCGGAGCCATTGTATATAGTAAAATAGATTTGAAAAGTTGCTACCATCAAATTAGAGTAAAGGATAAGATGTATATAAAACAGCTTTCAGGACCCGTTTTGGGCATTATGAGTATCTAGTTATGCCATTCGGTTTGACTAATGCACCTACTACTTTCATGATGTTAATGAATAATATTTTACGACCATTCATTGGAAAGTGTGTTGTGGATTTTGTTGATGACTTGTTAGTGTATAGTAGGCCTGTATATGAGCATGAAAGTCATTTGAGATTGGTAGTAAATAAATTAAAAGAAAATCAGTTGTTCATAAATCCAAATGAGACTCAATTGTTCCTTCCAGAAATAGAGTATTTAGGGCATGTGGTATCGGTCGATGAGGTCAAGATGGATCCCAAGAAGGTCTCAGTTATTCTAGCTTGGCCTACTCCTCAAGATGAGGGAAGTTACAATCATTTCTGGGACTTCCCGGTTTCTATTGGAAATTCATCTCTTCTTATTTGTCGATAGCAGCACCTATGACGAACTTGCTTCAAGGCAAAGTATCATTTGCATGGGAGCAAGAGCAACAAGAAAGTTTTGATACTCTGAAACAAGCTGTTTCAGAGGCTCCTATACTCAAAGTGGTAGATCCGTAGAAACCATTTGAGTTGGAGACAGACTCTAGTGGCATAGCCATAGGTGCAGTCTTGAGCCAAGATGGCAGGCCAATAGCTTTTGAAAGCAAAAAGTTGAGTAGTACAAAGCGCAATCGGCTAGTGCATGAACAAGAGTTATATGCAATGGTGCATGCTCTTAAAGTTTGGAGACACTATCTTTATGGTGCAGACTTTAAGGTATACATAGATCACCAGTGACCATACACTCAAGTACTTTTGTAGTCAGCCAGATCTTCGAGGTAGACAAGCATGTTAGGCCGAGCTCATGCAAGGGTTTCACATGGAAATCATGTATAGAAGAGACAAAAAAAATATAGTAGCTCATGCATTATCACGGATAATATATCAAATGAGCTTTATAGTTCTAGAAAGCTCATTGCTTCAAGATATTAAGGAAGCACAGGTGGAAGATCCACATTTGTTACAGATCATTAGAGCCATCAGTGACGACTCTATCATAGAAGAAGAGGGAGTTCTAGTTGTTTCTTCCCCTAATAAGGCAAACAAGTCAAGTCCGTATTCCAATTTCTCAAAGGAGAATGGAATAGTTAAACGAAAAGGAAAGGTTTACATACCAGATTCCCGAGATTTGAGAAGAAAAGTCATGCATGATAACCATGATGTTCCTTGTGTTGACAAGACAATTCAGCTTGGTAGAAGAACATTTTGGTGGTCTGGCTTAGCCAAAGATGTCCAAACATATGTTAAACAATGCTTTATGTGTCAAGTCATCAAGGCAAAAAGGGTAGAGACAAAAGGTCTTTTACATCCTTTATAAATTCTAGAGCACAATTGGGACAATATATCCATGGAATTCATAGTGGAGTTACTGCAGACCCAAAGGAAGCGGGATACTATCCTAGTTGTGGTAGATAGATTGAGCAAGATAGCTCATTTTATACCCACAAAGGAGACTATATAAGCTCCAGAAGTAGCGGAGTTGTTAATCCACCATGTCTTTAGATTGCATGGGTTACCGATATCCATAGTTTCAGATAGGGACGTCAGACTTACAGGACACTTCTGGAAGTTTGTATTTGATAAACTGAGAGTTTCATTGAAAATGAGTAGTGGTGATCATCCACAGACACATGGTCAGACCGAGAGGGTCAACCAGACTCTAGGGGACATGTTGAGGGCATATGTGTATGAGAGGCAAACACATTAGGATTGTTACTTGTCACTAGTAGAGTTTGATTATAAAAATAGACCTCAGAAAGTGACAGGAATGTCTCTTTTTGAGATGAACCACCCCTCCAGTACGATAGGAATGCCAAAGAAATGTCTTAGTGCTTTGGAGTCCTTAGCGAACCTCAAAGCAAATCTAGAAATAGCTAAAGCCAAGATGCACCACGAAGGAGACTATAAAAGCTCCAGAAGTAGCAGAGTTGTTTATCCACTATGTCCTTAGATTGCATGGGTTACCGACATCCATAGTTTCATATAGGGATGTCAGACTTACGGGACTTCTGGAAGTTTGTATTTGACAAACTGAAAGTATCATTGAAAATGAGTAGTGGTGATCATCCACAGACAGATGATCAGACCGAGTGGGTCAACCAGATTCTAGGGGACATGTTGAGGGCATATGTGTCTGAGAGGCAGACACATTAGGATAGTTACTTGTCACTAGTAGAGTTTGCTTATAGCAATAGACCTCATAAAGTGACAGGAATGTCTCTTTTTGAGATAAACCACTGCTCAAGTACCATAGGAATGCCAAAGAAATGTCTTAGTGCTTCTGAGTTCTTAGCGAACCGCCAAGCAAATCTAGAAATAGCTAAAGCCAAGATGCACCATGCAACTCATAGGGCAAAAGAATATGCTCACAGGAAGAGATCTCCTAGAGACTTTGAGGAAGGAGAGAGAGTTTTTCTTCAAGTGCCACCTAGGTCTACTTCACTATCCACAAGGAAGTGTACTAAGCTTTCACCAAGGTTTTGTGGACCTTGAAAGATACTTAAGAAGCTTAGTGATGTTGCATAGCAATTGGAGCTCACTCAAGATTGCAAAGTCCATCCAGTGTTTCATGTCAGTAAACTTATAAAGTATATTTCCAAGGAGGATAATCTAATAGAGGGTATTATTTCTTTGCAAGAAAATAATAGTATAGATCATTCTCCAAATAGGATACTAGACCGGAGACAAAATCGGTTGAGAAACCGTGTCATCCAAGAGTATCTAGTAGCCTGGAGAGGATTACCACTTACAGACTCTACATGGGAATCAGAAGCTCTAGTTCGCAAGTACTTTCCCTCATTGATCATTGAGGACAATGATCTTTAGAGGGGGGGAGAGTGTCAAACATTGGTCTACAAAGACCACTCCGTGTGTGTGGGACAAGGGCCAGCCTTAGTCAAGGTCCCAAGCTCGGAGGATATTCCAAGGTATTCAATGATAATGGGGGTGAGTGTTGCATGATGGCCACATGGCAGCACTAGACCATTCTAGAGCATTACTATTTTGAATGCAAGAGGATATATTGGATGGACGGAGAGTGGCACACACATCATTCACAAGTTCCTTTGTTTTCAAGTCTAAAGAGTCATTCTAGGCATCTCTCTCTCTCTCTCTCTCTCTCTCTCTCTCTCTCTCTCTCTCTCTCTCTCTCTCTCTCTCTCTCTCTCTCTCTCTCTCTCTCTCTCTCTCTCTCTCTCTCTCTCTCTCTCTCTCTCTCTCTCTCTCTCTCTCTCTCTCTCTCCCCCCCTACCTCCCCTCCCTCCCTCCCTCCCCCCTCCCTCCCCCCTCCCTCCCCCTCCCTCCCTCCCTCCCTCCCTCCCTCCCTCCCTCCCTCTCTCTCTCTCTCTCTCTCTCTCTCTCTCTCTCTCTCTCTCTCTCTCTCTCTCTCTCTCTCTCTCTCTCTCTCTCTCTCTCTCTCTCTCTCTCTCTCTCTCTCTCTCTCTCTCTCTCTCTCTCTCTCTCTCTCTCTCTCTCTCTCTCTCTCTCTATCTCTCTCTCTCTCTCTCTCTCTCTCTCTCTCTCTCTCTCTCTCTCTCTCTCTCTCTCTCTCTCCCCCCCCACCTCACACACACACACACACATGCAGGTTTACCCGCAGCTGGAGTTCATGTCAGCACAGGTCTGCCCACAGCTTGGATTCTTGTCAGCACAAGCCGGACTGCAGCTAGGGTTTGCATCAGCACAGGCCTGCCCAGTGCTGGGATTTGTGTCAGCATAGGTCTGCCTGCAGCAGAACATGTATCAGGTCAGCACTTTATCCTGGTGCAGATAGCTGGTCCAGGCATCATCTGTGCATGCATCAGGTCAGTACTTTATCCTGGTGCGGATAGCTGGTCCAGTCATCATCTGCGCTGCATGTGCACAGATCTATATCATCAACAGCCCTCTTTGGCAGCTAGGGTTCACTTAAGAGGCCATGGACAGAGAGTCTTTAGGAGCGCTTAGGGTTATGTGCTGGGTTATAAATCTCATTCTGCTTCATGGCCTCCCTCTGGTGGTGTCTTCTTGCAAAATGAAATTTATCATAACTCATAAGCGACTGGCCACCATGGAATATATAAAGGAAGCAAGAGAAAGACAAAGGACAAGTGGAACTTAAATCTGAAATCAAGACCCTCAACAAAAGTGTCAAGAACCGTCCACGTCCTGTAGGACACTTGGTTGAGCTTTGGCCTCTTGAGGCGAGGTCCAGGGTTCAAGTCCCAGGCTGGACATGTTATGGCTTAGGCCAGTTAAACCCAGTTGTAACCATGTCTCATTCAGTTGTAACCTTGTCTAACCCCTGCTTTGTGGGATACGGGGGGTCCCGCAGGTACTATGCCCATTCACTTGTACAGTTGCAATTTCAAAGTTAAAGTCCGGGGGAGTAGGCTTCGGCTGAACCTCCATTTAAAAAAAAAAAAGTGTCAAGAACCTCAGCATTATCCTGCCAGTGGCTCTTTCTTTTTTGTTTGCTTGTTGCCTTCAGTACCTTTTTGATTGCCTTTATTTCGTTAGTGGTCATTGGCCAAGTTTTTCGTGGCCTCTTTTTCGGTGCCCCTTTGGTGCTTTTTGCATTTAGAGATTTTAAGAAAAAGGGTTTATATTCTTGCTGTTTTATGGTGTGTCCAGTGATTGAGAGAGAGAGACAGAGATGTTTCTTTTTGGGTTTAACTCTCTCTCTCTCTCTCTCTCTCTCTCTCTCTCTCTCTCTCTCTCTCTCTCTCTCTCTCTCTCTCTCTCTCTCTCTCTCTCTCTCTCTCTCTCTCTCTCTCTCTCTCTCTCTCTCTCTCTCTCTCCCCCTCCCCTCTTTTGAGTCCCTGTTGAGGATAAAGGCCTCAAGGACTCTCTTTTTTAATACTTTGACCCTTCCATGTGAAAGCTCTCTTCAAGAGCTTTTTAGACATATTTTTATTATATTTTTTGGACCCCAAATTGAGAGTTATAGACATTTACAGTATTTTATGACTTTTGCTCATTGGCCATGTGTGAACATGCCCAAATGACCCAAAGTCATTTATCAATAAGACTTGGTCCCAATGAAGTAAAATTTGAGTTTTTCAAAAATTTTCATCATGGAGAACCTCTTCTATTGCTTTTATGGTATTCCCACATTGCTGGTCTTTTATTTATAGGTTTTTGTTGCCGAAATTCTCTCTCCTTTCAAGTGGAAGTACATGTATAAGGATGTGGAAGTACATATCTGCTTGAAACTTATTACAATAGGTCATTTCTCTAATTTTATAGGCCGTATTGCTTCAAAAATTGAGGTTTTTGTGAATACAAACATCCATTGACTCTGTTTTGCATCTATGTATGCCTTTTGTGGTGAAAACAAATTTAATGTTTTTGATGCAATTACAGATTGCTGGAATTTTCTAAATTTTTTGCAAAAAAATTCAAAAATTGGTTTTTGCAAGTTTTGAACAGTTTTTGGGCTTAATTTCTTAGGTGTAGTCTCGTCCGGTGATTGCACACAAGACAACAGGTGAATTTTACCTTTTTTTATGAAATTTTTGAAGCTCTGAATGTGCAAATATGACTTGTACCTCCTCTGATGTCCAAAACTTGTTTGAGATCAAGAGATTGAGGATAGTGGTTTTGATTTCTGGAAAGAGAAAATGTTGGACATCCTCTTTCTTAAAGATTGCAAAGGGGCTCTCAAGGAAGTCAAGCCTGGAGATATCACAAATGCAACATGGACGAACTTAAACAAGAAGGCAATCGCTTATATCAAGATGGCTGTATCATATGAAATCTTAGAAGGGCCTTACAAGTCCTTTTGAGGTATGGGAGAAGCTCAAGGCCACCTATGAAAATACCATGCGTGTAAATCAATGCATCTTATGCGTAAGATAAAGTGTATGTCGTTTTATGAGTCAAAAAGTGCAGTTTAGCACCTACCTTCTTTTAGAGGTACTCTCTCTCAATTACAAGACTCCGAATTACCTGCATTTAATGATAAGCTTAAGGCCGTCTTCTTGTTGATGACCTTACATAATTCACGAGAAACATTGGTTGTTTCACTTTTGAATAACCCCAATCTTACTTTTGATGGTGTAAGGAGTTCTATTTTGAAGGAGGAAATGAGGAGGAAAGCTGGTGAAGAGGGCAGTGGTTCAACCTATGTGGCTAGAGGAAGAACTGAAAAGAAAAGTCAAAATGTTCACAGAAGCAAGATCAAAAGCAAAGGCAAGGTTGAAGTGACTTGTTACCAATGCGATAAGAAAGGTCACAAGAAGCCTGATTGCAAATACTACAAAGTTGAACTAGAAAGAAAAACGAACACACGTGACAAGAAAAAAAAGGACACCAAAAATGAGACCCATGACAACTCAAAGAACAAGGACAAAGAGACGGCCAATGTGGCCTCTAGTGTCGTCATTGAGGAGCTATCAGATGCAGAAGATATTCTTTGCGCTACTATGGACGAGGAGGTATGCAGATCACGAAGAGGGATCTTTCGATATCTGATTGATGCCCTGCGTACTATGAATGATGCTTTGTCACAAACATGGATTGTGGATTCAAGTGCACCATTCCAAATATGAATGCCAAAACTTGATTTTTCTAATGGATGCCAATATGGTAAGCAAGTAAAGAATTCCTACTGCTTTAGTGTCTCTTGTAAGTCTAATGTGCTTGATCTTCTTCATTCTCATGTTCGTAGCCTGCCCACCAAATCTATGGGGGGTGCTCTTTACTTTGTTTCTTTTGTTGATAACTACTCTAGGAAGCTTTGGGTATATTTGTTAAAATCTAAAGATGAAGCCTTTGCTGAATTTAAGAAATTTCATGCATTTGTGACCCCCCAAACAAATAGAAAGCTGAAATGCTTGCATATAGATAATGAGAGTGAGTGGTGAATTCAATAGATTTTGTGAAAATTTTGATATTAAGAGGGAGCTAAAAATCCCATATGGCCCCTCTTCCAACGGTGTGGCTGAAAGGTATAACAGAACTTTATGTGAGAGAGTGAGATGCATGCTGTCCAGAGCTAATCTCCCTCATGGATTTTGGGGAGAGGCTTTGAAAATTACAGTTCATATTCGCAATCGATCCCCTCATATGTCATGCTGAAAACAGGGCTGGAAATTATGTACAGCAGCCCATTAACAATGAGGAAGTTGATGTACCTCCTAATGTAGATCCATTGCCAAAGAATGTGGATCATTGGGTAAGAAGATCTACACGTCCTAAGAGGCATGATATAGATCAAATTAATACCTTAATTTGGCTCATGTCATTGCATGATGATGTCATGAAGTAGTGTTTGATGAGTTCCCTAACTATTCAAACAACTTAAAATTGATTTGTATAGCATGCAATCTTTGTCGTTCACCTTGATTATTATCATCTACATAAGCCTCCACCTTTTTTTCCTAACATAGCATTGACTGATTTGAATCTTGTTGCAATAAGCTACGCCTTGAGTACTTGGAGAGTGTAACTCCATTGACAGCTCATATGCATATGCATTAACTTGGCATACTCCCCCTCACTAGCCTCTACATAAAGATTCAATATGTATAATAAAAAATCTACACACTATATTTCAAAGTGTGTTTTTACTTGAGTGAAACCAAACAAATACCATCGCTGAATGACAAAGAACTCAAGAACAACCCATCATTCAGTGTTTATTTGATACTCAACCATCATTCGTGGACACTTGATACATATTAAATGAATTCATGCAAGTTTCTTCCTTCATTCTTCCCTCCAAGTTTTCGAACAAAATGGAGATAAGTGCTCAATATGGACATTGACAATATGCATCATGCCTTCAGCCCATGATATCCCACAATGCGAATTGCTACTAACAAAATGTTTCCAATATGCTTGTGAATTCTTAGATATTTCCTGATAATGATCCTTAGATGACAAGAGGTTTTATATCTAGCCCAAAACACCCAGCAGTAACATTTAAACCATAGGTATTGGTGATACGCAGCAAACAACATATGAATTAAAAGGATTTAGATTTCTGGCAATACAAGCCTCATGGTAGCAGACATGCTGATGAACGATGCAAATTATCATGACAAGATGAGTGTTGTATTCGTTTGTTTCAATCATCATTCCAAGTAATGTCTAACAAAAATCAACATTTCTGAACCTTCAATGTGTTTTATATTTTAAAGCAAGATATTGACTCATATAAAAAAACAGCACCATTCTTTAAGTGCTTTTCTCCTTGTTTGCACATGCTTATTGTTATGCTAGAAACTTTCCTGATAGGGAACAGACATTGATCTTATTAAATTCAATAATGATATTACATGTAATCTGAAGCATGTAAGTACTCATAATTATCGTATAGTAAAGGACGATTCCAAGATGTAGTTCTAAGAGCTTTGATATTCATCATAAATCTTAAGCTAGAACGCATCATCATGTCAAATCAGTTAGAAATGGCGTGAAGAGAACATAAAACACACCAAATAATTCTGATTGACCGGTTAAGATTATGCACCTCATGTTGGTCCTTGTACTATATTTTGGGCTACAATTGTTGGGATCCTCAAGCCTTGCAGCTAGTTGAAACTCTCTAGTGGCCTAGAAGAAGACTCATCTACCCCTGTTCTTGCGACCACCTTTCCCAATTTTCTTCTTTTCAGCTGCCTTACATGTCATTAATAAACCCATCGGATCCTTTCGGACCTCCTTTTTGCTTTGTCGCGTATCAGTTTCAACGACCACACCTAAAGGGTCTGTGCCAAAAGAATCAAGGTAGTCCTGCATGTTTTTCCCTATTGAGGATGTTTCATTCTTCTTCCTCTTAGCTGTTAAAGAACCTGCTGTATGCAAACGCTCGGTAAAAGGCTGAGATCGCATTGCCGAAGAGAGCTGATTTTGCTCGTACATGGATAATTTATCTTCACCTTCTGCATCCGAGGAGGAATTACTCAAGACTGATGGATCTCCTGACTTTTTGTGATCGGACTCCATAGTTCCTGAGCCAGATGAAGACTCTGTACCTTTTTGAGGACCATCTCTCTCAGTCCAAAGATCTTCAGCCTGCTGAGGCCTATGAAATCGACGCACGAGGCCTGCAATCTGCTGGGACGGAGTAACATCACGAGTAGGGAAAGTAGCCAGTTTATCCCAAGGCTGCTGAAGTTCCGGATGAGAGGCCAGAATCTCTGCGCGTTGCCGCATCGCAAAAAACTCCTTCTCACGAGCAAGCCTTGCACGCTCCCTCTCCTCCCGCTGCTTGACAAGCATGCGCTTCCATTGCCACTTGCTGACACCTCCAGGATACGTACGGGGTCCTCCCCCCATGTTGCGCACCCACGTTGCCAAAGCCCATCCTCGTTGGCCTGTTGAGCTTGCGTCAAGGCTCTCCCATGCATTTATTCCTCCGCTCTGGAAAAGCTTACGCCAACGGATCATCCATGCAGTGAGTTTTAGGAGACCAAAGACGACTGATGAAATCCTTGCTACTTGTCTTTTGTTTAGGGGAAAATAAAAATTCTTAAAATGCATTCCACGTTTAGACGTCCTCTAATAATTTCCATTCATGTAATGTTTGTTGTAGCCCTTTGTCTTTGTTGTACAAACAGATCAAAAGGTACAACATTTATCCCTTGTTTAAACATTTTTCATAGAATGTCTAAGCAAGACATCCTCATTACTTCTAGAATAGCCTTAGGACTTCATGAATGCACCAAACTTTCGATGCCACTATTTAAGTGACTCCTTAAGTCCATACAAGCTCTTCGCATACCCTCTAGTTGTTTCATATAAATATCATCCATTAGAGCTATGTGCAAGAAAGCCATCTTCACATCCATTTGGACTAGCGCTAAGTCCTCTTTTGCAACTAATCCAAGCAACATGTGTAATGTCATCATCTTGACCACATGTGAGAAGATTTCCTCAAAATCAAATTCTTGTTGTTGCTTGAATCTTTTTGCAACCAACCATGCTTTATACTTTGGAGAAGCATTGTCTGATGTGAATTTCAGCTTATATACCCAATTTTTCATGGTAAAGTTTTCATGCCCTTTAGCAAAGGTATCAATTTCCAAGTACCATTCTTATGAATAGAATCAAGTTCACTCTTCATCGCATGCTCCCACTTGACATGATTATCTATCTACATAGCTTCTTTATAACAAGAAGGCTCACCAACATCTGTCAACATGAAAAGATCCAATCTTGGAACAAATCTATCAGGTGTGCATGAGACATGTGAAGATCATCCCAATGGTTGTTGATCATGAGCACTAGCAAACTGTTATTGAACATTTTCATGAACAATCTTTCTGTCAAATTCTTATGCATATGAGCAAGAGGACTAACATCTTTCAAACACGACTCTTCTTATTTCAGCCTCTTTAATGGGTTGTTTATGCATCTTCATTTGATTGAAAATAAAATCATTGCTTTTGATCATTGAACATTTTTCATGATCCCAAAATGATATCCAAATTTTCCATCTCTTCCATATGCCCTCTACACTGACAAAAATGGTTTGAACTCATGTGAGGGTATACTCATCACCATTAACTAAATGTAAAGCCTTAAGCTTGATTCCCTTCTCGGTCTCTATTGAGGCAAGCCATTTCTAAATGTAAGGAACACCTCATCCTTAGGCTTGATATGATGATAGACCTAGACTTTTCAGTAGCATTAGCTATGAAAGTGACAAAGTAAAGAGCGCCACCTAATGACCTAGTGGGCATAGGACCACACACATCGGTATGAACAAGGATCTAATGTCTGAACTGAAGAGTCAATTTGTGTCCTATGGACATTCCTAGTTTGTTTTCCATATTGATAATGCTCACAAAAAAAGAAAAATTGGAGAAAGATAACACATATGAGTAGCCAAAATAATAAAGACTTATTGTTCCACTATGAGATATACAGCCATATGTTATTTAGTAACAGCTAACAAGTGTTCTTTATGAAATACAAACAATGGATAAAGTGAGGCAACTTTGATTCCTAATAACCATATTGCCCTTCTAAATGTGAAATGGATGAGGATTGAAAGTCACTTTGTAGCCAAGGTCATCAAGTTGAACAAATAACATCAAATTGCATGAAAATTGAGGTACAAGTGAACCATCAGCAAACTGCACAGCCACATTTCCAATTCCAACAACATCACATTTGTTAGAATCATGAAAGCCTCATTCTACCAAGAGACTTTGTTGCATAAATAAAGAACCACTCTCTATGTTGTTTCACATGAAATGAAGCACCAAAATCTACCAATCATGTGTGTGAGAGGGAATTAGCTATAAGAGTCTCACTATGCATAGTACCATTAAGTGTCAACACATCAACATCATTAGAAATAACATTTATTTCCTCTATCTTCATTGATGAAGTAGATGGTGCAAGTAACTATTTAACATGCCCATCAATATGCTCCCCTTTACCTACCTATGTAGACCTGCATAAAATGTGTAGAAAATAGAGACTAGAGAGTACGAGTTTCTTGTATGGAAGTTTTCACAAATGGTTGATCTCAATACAATTTATGGTTGATTACACTACTATATGTTATAAATCCCTTGAGTGAGATGAGCCAACTACAAAAAAAACTAGATAAGATATCATTGTTGGAGTTAGATGTCTATGGAAGCACACGAACAGCACAAGGAAGAAGAAGAAGCTTGGAGCACAACACACAATACAGAATGTATTACCACTAGAATGTACAAAGATAAGTAGCCCTTTAGGACAATAGGCGTATATACAAGCTAGGGGAAAAAACCCTCCTAAAGAGGGAAAAAAGTGCCTCGACGGTCCTAGAGTGTTCACACACATCACTACCTAAATATATCAACAAATCCACCCTAGGAGTGATGCGGTGAACAAGGAGCTGGCACTCATGTCTAAGGAAGTGCATGGCCATGCCTGAAGCCATTGGCTTAACCGCAAGGGGAGAGATGCCTAAGGCAGGGCTAGTGACTGGAGTGAAGTCGTAACGTTTTGGGCAGCTCTTAATGACATGATCATTTGTTTTAGAGTATTTACAAAACAATTTCTGCTTTTTTTATTTCTTCTCATCTTTGTCTTCCATCTTCAAATGTGCAACATTTGCAGATTTCTGCTTACTAGTAGAAGAGCTCCATTTTCCTTTGCCCTTCTGATTAGCCAAGAAAGCTTGATTTACAACACGCATAATAGACCTATTTTGCCTAGGCTGGCCTTCTTGCAACAAAACAAAAACTAACTCTTCAAATGTTAAGGCATTTGGATTGCCTTTCATCATCAACGAAGAGTAGAAGCAAAACTCTGATATGAGTTGGGAAGACCATTCAGAACAGTCTGCACAAGTGAACTATCAGGAAGGACTTCATCTGCAAAAATCAATTGTTCCTTGAAATCCTTGATCTTTGTTAGAAAATTGTCCATAGAATCACCTTCATTCATGTGCTCACTCTCCAACTATCTTCGGAGGTAAGCAACATGAGCCTCATTCCTAGCCTGGTACAATGTGGTAAGTGTATCCTAAGCATCCTTAGTTGTGAGGAATAATGGCACATTTGATAGACAAAGCTATCAATGCATGTGCCTAGGAATCTTTGCCATCCCAACAAATTTTCTCTATAGTAGGTGCAACAAAAACTACAACACAAACAGGAATATGCAGAATATCATCATCTTCGACACCTTTTGCATCAACTTCAGTACCTGCAATTGTATCAGTAGCAGGTGTGGTAGGATGTTTTGAACACCCTACACAATGTTCCACAGTCCTTTTGCAACCAATACATGTCGCATCTTATAAGCCCATAATGGATAGTTGGTACCATCCAACTTATCCTCAACAATCAACATTCGGAATACATCACTTCTTTCAACCATGGCCAGTGACTAAAATACCTTGATGCAGAAAATTGATTGTATTTCAAAAAGTTGAACAAAAATGCCTAGACGAATTCTACTAAATCTATAGCAAACTTCGAGACACTTATACTGGCGAGCAGAAACTAGTATATACCTTTGGCACAAAAAGATGAAATAGCATGTGTAAGTGATACAATAGTGCGTTCGAAGGCCGAAATGAGCTCAGCTCATGATTTCGGCACCAGACAACAAAGTTGTTTTGATCTCTGAAACACCCTGAGTATGCTCACCAAATTTCCTGTGATTTTGAGAGTGCAACCGGAGAGGTGTCGACGAATCCCTAGATGAAACCACGACTTGCTCTGATACCAGTTATTGGAGTTAGACGTCTATGAAAGCACACGAAAAACACAAGGAAGAAGAAGAAGCTTAGAGCACAACACACAATATAGAATGTATTACCACTAGAATGTACAAAGATAAGTAGCCTGTTAGGGCAATAGGCGTATATACGAGCCGGGGGAAAAAACCTCTTAAAGAGGGAAAAAAGTAACTCGGCGGTCCTAGAGTGTTCACACACATCACTGGCTAAATATATCAACAATCATACCACAAGATTATAAGAGGATAAGACTTGATCTCAAAAAATTGGACTAGATAGAACTAGAACCAAGAGAAGGACAAGAACCAGAACTAGAACTTGGAAAGTGCTTACTTGGAGATCATGATTCATTGAGCTCCAAGATTGGCATTGGCATGAGTGAGGATAAATGTGGCCAAAACCTCCTTTTGTCTCATGGGATATACTAAATCCATATATAATCTAGGCTCGACCAAGGTTTCTTCATGTGTCTCCTTGACATATTTTATAGCCACTTGTTGGAGTTCAAGGACTGTAGAGGCACACATATAGTACAAGGAAGAAGAAGAAGCTTGGATCACAACACAACATAGAGTGTATTAGGATTATAGGCATATTGTAAACTAGGAAGGAAACCTCTTAAAGAGGGAAAATTTTGTCCCAATGGTTGTAAGTTTATTCAAACATATCACTATCAAAATATATCAACAAATACCTCCTACGAGTGATGCAGTGAACACGGAGATGACACTCATGTATAAGGAAGTGTCAATCTACATGGAATGAAATCAATTGACAAACATAAGCCCAAAGGTTTGCGAAAATCTTCAAACTTCTCCCTCTTGAAGAACCTTTGTGAAAAGGTTTGCAACATTATCCTATGTAGGAACATAAGCCAAACTAATCTCTCCAAGAGAGGGCCTCTCCTTGGCATCATCATAATGCACCTCAATTTGCTTTGTGCAAGCATGGAACACAAGGCTCTTCACAACTTTCCATGTGTTATGATTATCAGTAAACCAACTACTTGGATTGTTTTAACCCAAGGGGGATCATTGCCGCCAAATTTACACACTTTCTCTTATTCTAGATTGGGTTCTTTGCTATGAAACTTATGTGTCCACTAATTGCTTCATTTTTGGTAGTTCATGCATATCTTGGTTGAGCAAGAAGTAGCTTACTATGGCCACTTCCAATTGTGAGGCTGAGTATAGGGTAGCTTTCATAGCTAGTATTGAGTGTGTGGCTCATATGCCTTTTGGATTATTTGGGTATTGTCCAGTCTTTTACCACACTTAACTACCTACCAATTCTTGACACTTGGGCTATGCATAAACCTCCTCATCTCATAGATATCAAACTAAATAAGGTCAGGTTACATATAAGTAAATCAATCATCCAACAATCTTTAGATACAACATCAAATGCATCTCCAATATCACGAAGACTCAATTATTAACATGTTTCCATGGGAGTGCAAGTAGGTTTGTATTTTTCAAGGACAAAACTCTACAATAATGTGTCAATGTTTAACACAATGTTATTCCATCATCAAATTGCATAAGCTAAACACCCAAATAATGATGCAAATGCCCCAAATTTGACATCTCAAAAGAGGAACGTGATCATTATTAAATTCAATAATATACTTCTTGTTAGGACAAGTGATTAGCCTAGCATTAACTATACAATAGTGATTAGATGTGCATCATCTGCACACTTAACATTTAAGCTGGTCTCAATTGATATGTTCTCAAATCCATGTTCTAGCAAGTAGGCAAGTATCTTTTCATACCAAGCACATATTCTTGCTTCGTTGCATACAATGCCTTTTTTAACTTGCATACCTTTTTTTCATGCCCTTTCTAGACAAAACCACAAGGCTGAAATACATACACTTCTTGATGTAAATCACAATTCAAAAATATAGTTTAATGTCCAACTGGTGTACATTCCAACCATGATGACCTATAAGTGCACAAATGCTACAAATTGTGTCATTCAACATGTAGGAGCAAAGGTCTCCTCAAAATTAATGCCCTTATCTTGAGCACAATCTTTGGCAACAAGCCTAGCCTTACACCTATAAAGTGTTCCATCACGATTATGTTTGAGCTTGTATAGCATTTAGAGCCAATGTCCTTTTTGCTTGGAGGAAAATCATATGAAGACCAAGTAACATTCTTCATAATAGCATTATATTCTAATTGAATAGCAAGCATCCAATTTTTTGAATTGTCTGGTTCATCAAAAGAAATAGGTTAATTCTCATCGCAAAGACAAGAGACAATCATTGGATAACAAATTGATGCAAAAGAAGCATTATGAGAGATTGAATGATTATGTATGAAAAAGATACATCTAGCTTGCTATCTCTCAAAGTCTACACTATCAATTTAAGCATAGTTTTTGCTTCATAAATGTCATCTCTCTCATCGATAAGTGCATTACATAATGTAAATCTACATTATAAATTGAATGATCTGCATCATCATTAGAGATCTATACATTTTGAGAAATTGCCTCATTGGAAACAACATTTGATTGTCCACCTGTAAAAAGAGGTAACAAAGTGTGATATAAATCCTTTGAGCTTATCTATGTATCCTCATTACATGAAAGTAAGGGATGAATTGCATCTTCCACAAAAAAAAACATCATGATTAACTAGAATGCATCTATTCTATGGATGATACACATGGTAGCCTTTGCTTTTAGAACTATACCCAACAAAAATACATTTCACAACCTTATCATCTAATTTTCTACATTGTTGTTTAGGAACTAATGCATATGCGAGACAAACAAAAACATGTCGATGAGCAAAAAATGTCTTGCAACCATGCCAAAACTCATATGGAGTGATATACTACAATGTTTTTGTGGGACACCTCTTGAGTACATATATTGCATACATAATAGCCTCAAGCCAGAAGCTACGTGATAAAGCCTGACTTTTCACAATACACCTTGCCATTCCCATAAGAGAATTGTTCTTCCTCTCAATAACTCCATTTTGTTGCAGTGAACATGGCATTGTACATTGTACTTTTATCCCACATTAAAATGCATTAAACTTTGAAGACATATACTCTCCCCCTTTATCAGAATGGAGGATGCCCATTTTACATGTTGATAGGTTTTCAACCATAATAGAGAGTTGTTTAAAGCACATAAAAACTTCAAACTTTTCTTTCAATTGATAGATCCATGCATGCCTAGAAAATTCATCAATTAAGTCATAAAATATAAGAAATTTACAAGTGAAGGTGTATGCATAGGACCATATACATCATTGTGAACAAAATGCAATCTATGTGCAAATCTAACTAAACCATCTTTGGGGAAAGAAGAACACTACATTTCACCCAAAATACAGTCCTCATAGACATGCTTAGAATGTGCCTCAAGTTTGGGAAGAGGAAACCATTTCAAATTTCTACAAGCAAAGCATAGTAGCAAAATTAAGATGACCAAAGCATGCATGCCAAAGTTTTACCTAAAAAATAGCCTAAAAATCATGAAATGGACATTTTTAATCATTCTCTAATTTTGCATAATCTATGAACTTAGACAAACCATGAAATAAAATGCTAGAAGAAATGATATTATCACCATACAAGAGATCATGAACTGTACACCTCTGATGAACAAAGCTAACAATCGGGACAATTTTGGCTAGTGCTGAAATTGATAATAGATTTTTCTTGATCCACGACTTGTTATCTTTATTTTCTTCTTTGACTATGCAACATTAGTAGATTTCTATTTACTAGTAGATGAGCTCAATTTACCTTTGCCCTTCTATCCCAAGCATTTTTGGATGTTTTGCATGAGCGAATGTGAGGGATAATGGTAAGTTTGTTAGGAAAAGATATCAATGCATGTGCTTGTGCAACTCTACCATTCGAAGGAAGCTGCTCTATACTAGGTGCAACAAAAACCACAACAAAGGCAAGAAATTGAAGATAACATCTTCAACACCACCTGCATCACCTTATATCACTATACTTGTAGGTGTAAGAGGATAGATTTCAACACCTTGCACAACATTCCAAAAGCCTTTCGCTAGAGTCCAAATCAAAGTTTTGATGCCACAAAGTGAATCCCTTATGAACTACTAATGACTCCGAGTATGCTCACCAATTTTCATGCGATTTTGAGACTCTAATTAGAAGAGTGTTCTCAATGCCCTAAAGATAGTGGCAAACCTACTATGATACCAATTGTTGGAGATTTAGTACTAGAGAAGCACATGAATTACACAAGAAAGAAAAAGAAGCTTGGAGGTCAAAGCAACACCGTGTATTACCAAGTGAATGTCCAAAAAATAAGTGAATTTTTAGGGTTATAGGCATATATACAAGCTCTTGAAGAGAGAGAAAAGTACCATGACAATCCTAGTGTGTTCACACACACCACTACGATTGTATATAAACAACACTTGGTTATCTCAATATAAGGGTTATTTTTGTAATTAATCGGTCTTAACAAGCAAGAACCATATCAAACTAGAATAATTTATGAAATAACACTTGTATCTCATCAAGAAAAATTCAATAAATAATTAGGGAAATACAATAATTCATTCGAAGGGAAGACTATTTTTTGGTTGAGCATTTATAATTCTTTTGCGTCTAAAGAAAGAGGAATCTGGGAAGCATTAACGTGTATTCAAGCCTTGGGAATTTTCAAGGATAAAGTTTAAATGGTTAGCCGTGTATGTATTTATGTATGTGGAGACACTTCTATTTGCTATGTTTCCCAAAAATCTTGATACTTATATATGTATGTAAGCACATAATTATATAAATAAAAAATTATTAGGTTTAGAAGTGTAAATAGGGGAAAGATTAGGAGGACTGGCTCTTGTGTGTCTAACAAACTTATGTTGTTTGTATTCACGTGTATGTCGAAAAAAAACTTTGATATATGTGGAAAAGCCCTTGGTATGGGTTGCCGATTGCACCCTAGTATGCAAATAAAGGGGAAGACTTCCTTGATTGAGACTTCCCATACTCGAGGGACACAATATATGTTGGAAGGTCTTCCACCATGTGGATCACTCCCCAAACATGTACATAATGAGGTATTTTTTTCATAGATAATATTGAAATGAAGACATTAACTCGTACTCTACTATCAATCATAAAGCCGTCTAACTATGGAGTAAGAAATTAAAAAAAAATGAACATCATGAATTATGTAAATGAAAGAACTTACATATGATGACCTATGAGCATGGGGAGAGAGTGGGTCCTTGCAAAGGGCTTGAGTGTATATGCTTTTAGAAAGTGAAGAGAGGCCCTCCGTATATGGAGTGGAGAGAAAATATCATTGTATCAGATAAGGAAAAGATTGACTAGTTGTTATACTTAGGTCTTTGTTCAATGAAACATGACACCATATAATCCATAATCACCCCCGCCAAAGGGTGAAAAGGACAAATAACAATGTATCTATGTTTGTATGCTCAACCTCCCATAATGTCATGATCACATAATCTGACAAATAACAATGTATGTATGTTTGTATGCTCAACAATTTATGTATGTTTGTATGCTCAACCTTCCATAATCTGGTAAATATTACATAATGTCATGATCGCAATGCCAAAATGATTTTATAACACAAATAAAAATAAACAATTAAAAAATGAATAACAAAAATGGCAACACATGGATAATACCTAAAAGAATATTGTATTCATAAACTCGAGTATACAAAAATATATTACAAAGTACAACTTCTGAATACATCCATAGCTTCTTTCATTTGCTCATTAATTGATTTCATGCCCTAATAGACACTTCAAATTAAAAAAAACACACAAGGAGACAATAGGTTGATAACTATCATTGTTTGTGTGGACACAAAGATAGTACAATTGTATAAAACATGGGAAGGGAGGTACTACCACCCGCTCCCCTACTATTGGTTTTCCATCTATCATGCTTCCTGCAAGTATACAAAGAGTTTAGTAAGAAATTGCTATTAATCAAGTTTTCTTAATTAAAATATTAGTTTTCAATATATGCAAAAATTACATGATTTCATATTTGACCTCACCTTATGTAATACTTATAGAAGTTCACAATAAAACACCATTTCTCCTATGGACATGATTAGGCTAGTTAGCTCCTTTTGAAGCATATGAATATAGGTTTTAAACATCAGGCTACCTAAATTACTACATAGGTCCAGAAAACATTATGTTGATTATATATTCAAGAACCACAACACCATTCAGGAAACATAGAGATCACATCCTTTCTCAACCTCATTAAGATAATGATGGAAACTTATCCTAACTATAAATACTATATAATTTTGTAAGCAAAGTATACATTTTCAAAGTCTAGATACTAAATGCATATTTTTTATGATATATTAACTAAAGTTGTGCCAATATAGATCAACATAAGGGGTGCGTAACAAAAAATCATGCTTATTTGCAAGAATTTGTTGGGATTATTTATCTTATGGCTAACAAGAAGATTTTTATTGAGACCAAGTATTGTACTTCTATTGTTGGAATTATTTATCTTCTTGAATGAAAACCTAATGTTTTAATTAGTGCGGTTGATCTAACAAGGGGGAAATCCCAAAGTGGAATAATTGACCAATTAGAAAAAGCAATTTTTTGCATTGTTGTTCATGGACTAACACATGTGCCAGTCAACAAAGTAGATGAGCAACAAATGGCTTATCACAATGCCAAGGCTCATATGGAGCGATAGATTTCAATGCTTTGGTGGGACAAGTGTTGAGTACAAATGTTGCATACATAACAACCTCAAGCTAGAAGCAATGTGATAAAGCCTAACTTTTGACCATACATCTCACCATTTCCATGAGAGACATGTTCTTCCTTGTAGAAACTCCATTTTGTTGAGGTGTATACAACACTATACACTAATGTTTTATCTCACACTCAACCAAAAATACATTAAACTCAAAAGACATATAGTCCCCCCCCTCGATCAGAATGTAGGGTGCCCATTTTACATGTTGATAACTTTTCGGCCATAACTAGGAACTATTTAAACCACATAAACACCTCAAACTTTGCTTTCAATGGATAAACCCATGCATGTTTGGAAAAATCATCAATGAAAGTCATGAAGTATAGGTAATACCCAAATGAGGGTGTCTGCATAGGATCATATACATCACTACGAACAAGCTACAATTTATGAGCAACTCTAATTGAACCATTTTTTGGGAAGGAGAAATGTTAGCTTTTTCCCAAAATACAGGCTTCACAGACATGTTTAGAAGGCGCTTCAAGTTTGGGTAGAGAGGATATCATTTAAAATTTTTGCATGCAAAGCAAACTAGAACTACACATGATAAATCATTCACATATTCCACACAATCGATGAGATTATACAACCCATGGTATAAAATGCATGAAGCAATAATAACATCATCATTCAAGAGATCATGAATTGTGCATCTATGATAAAAAAATTTGATAGCTAGGCCAACCTTGGTTAATGTTGAAACTGATAAAATATTTTTGATCCATGACACATTATAAGGCATCTAACAATGTGAAAGAACTTCCATCAAGAATAGTCACAATGGTCTTTCCAACGCCCATTGCAAGATAAGAAGAGTCATTAGCACATGTGGTAGTATTCCTTATAGAGTTAGGCTCAAGTGAAATGAAGAAATTATACTGCATGCTAATATGTTTGGTTGCACTATTATCAAAGTACCAAACATCTGAGTCTACTACATACATACACTGCTAATGAGAAGATGGGTCATAGCTGGAAATAGTATGAAGTGCCCATTCTTCATTGTGAACAAGATTAGTAGACTCTATTTTAGGTGTAGAGGCCTCTACAACAACCATCCTAACCTCTTTCTTCTTTGCTTCCTTTGCATCCAGTTTAGGACAACTCTTTATGACATCATCATTTTCCTTACTGTACTTGCAAAAGTATTTCCACTTTTCTATTTTCTTATCATCTTTGTCTTTCTTCTTTAACTATGTAGCACTAGCGGATTTTTGATTACTAGTACATGAGCTCCAATTACCTTTGCCCTTCTAATGAGGTAAGAAAGCTTGATCTGCAACACACATAATTGACATGTTCTACCTAGACTGACCTTCTTGTAGCAAAACAAAGATGAATCCTCAAAGATTAAGGCATGTGAAATGCCTTTCAACATCAACCAAAGAGTAGAAGCAAAACTTTGATATGAATATGGAAGATTGTTAAGAGTGGTCTACACAAGAGAACTATCTGACAAAATCTCATCAGCAAAAATCAACTCCTCTTTCAAATCTTTGATGTTTGTCAAAAAACTATCCATTGATTCTTCATCATTCATATGCTCAATCTCCATGTTGTTCGAGGTAAGCAACACATGTCTTATGTTGATATATTTAGCTCGTGATGTGTGTGAACACACTAAGACCCTCGGGGCATTTTTTTTCCCCCTTAGGAGGTTTTTTACCCCTCGGCTTGTATATACGCATATAGCCCTAACGGATTACTTATCTTTGTACATTCTCTTGGTAATACATTTAGTATTGTGTGTTGTGCTCCAAGCTTCTGAAGTCCTAAAACTCCAACAATTGGTATCAAAGCAGGTCACCATTTCATCTAGGGCGTTGTCAACATCCCTCCGGTCACACTCTCAAAATCACATGAAATTTGGCGAGCATACTTAGGGCGATTAGGAGTTCAAAATAACTTCACTGTCTAGTGTCGAAATCATGATATATGAGCTCCGAACGCACTATCACTATGCTTTTGCACGTAGTTTTTTCTTTTTGTATGAAAGATATATACAGGTTTTTATTTGCTACTATAAGCACCTCGAAGTCTACTACAGGTTTAGTAGAACTCGATAGGGTAATTCTGTTCAGCTTTTTGAGATATAGTCATTTTTATGTATCAGGGTATTTTAGTCAGTGGCCATGGTTAGAAGCAGTGATGTATTGCATATGTTGGTTGTTGAGGATAATTTGGATGGTACCAATTACCCATTATGGGCTTATATGATGCATCATGTATTGGTTGCAAAAGGACAGTGGAATATTGTACATGGTGTTGAAAAACATCCTATTACACATGCAAACATAGTTACAAAAAGTGATGCAGATGGCATTGAAGATGGTGATATTCTTCAGGTTCCTATTCGTATTGTTTCTGCTTCACCTACTATAGAGCAACTTTGTTGGAATGGCAAAGATGCTCAGGCACATGCTTTGATAGACCTGTCTATCAAACATGCCATTATTCCTCACATTCACTCTTGCTGAATAGCAAAGGATGCTTGGGATACACTTACCACTTTATACCAGGCAATGAATGAGGATCGTGTTGCTTACCTCTAAAAAAAATTGTAGAGTGAGCATATGAATGAAGGAGATTCCATGGATAGTTTTTTGACAAAGATCAAAGATTTGAAAGAGCAGTTGATTTCTGTTGATGAAGTCTTGGGGGGATCACTACTACTAGATTTACATGCTTTTTCTGACTCTGACTGGGTTAGTTGCTATGACACTCGTGTGTCCACCAATGGTTTTTGCTTCATGCGTGGTAGCTCATGCACATCTTGGTTGAGCAAGAAGCAGTCTAATGTGGCCACTTCTAGTTGTGAGGCTGAGTATAAGGCAACTTTCACAGTGATTGTTAAGCGTGTGTGGCTTAGATGCCTTACGGTTGATTTGAGTGTTGGTCAGTCTTTTGCCACCGCCATCTTCACTGATAGATAGAGCACATTGGAAGTTGCAAGGAACCCTGTGTTCCATGCTTGAGGTGCACTATCATTATGTCAGGGGGAGGTTCTTTGCTGGAGAGATTAGTTTGGCATATGTGCCCACACAGGAGAACATTGCAAAACTTTTCACAAAGGCTTTGCCTAGGGAGAAGTTTGAAGCTTTCCACAAAGCTTTGGGATTACTTCCTTTTGTGGATTGATTCCACATAGCTTGGCACTTCCTTATACATGAATGCCATCTCCTTGTTCACCACATCACTTCTAGGGGGATTTGTTGATATATTTAGGTAGCAATATGTGTGAACACACTAGGACCACCGGGGCATTTTTCTCCCTCTTATCTTTGTATATTCTCTTGGTAATACATTTAGTTTTGTGTGTTGTGCTCCAAGCTTCTTCTTCTTCCTTGTGTTGTTTTCGTGCTTTTGTAGACCGTAAACTCCAACATCTTATTTATTGCTTGGTTGTAAGAGCATCACAAGGAGCTTTTGCTATCTTGCAAGAGAGAATATGAGGGAGAACAACACATTTGATAAATAAATCTATCAATACATGTGCCTACCAACTCAACAAACTTGCCCTGCAGTAGCTGCAATAGGAACCAAAGCACGGCCACAAAATTGAAGATCATCATATTTAACACCATCTACATCACTATCAATCACTCTATTTGCAAGTAGGATGTTTTTCAACACCCCAATATTCCATAGCCCTTTTGCTACCAATACATGTTGCATCATGTATTCCCACAATGGGTAATTAGTACCATCCAATTTATCCTCAACAACCAACATATGTAATGTTGAGATATCAAGCTCAACATGTGATGATCGGGGATGACACATACCAGTTTTTTGTTTCTCTGACATGTATAGTGGTCACGCTGGTATATGTCAAGGATACTTCATTGAGCTTTATTAGATTTATCCACCGAGAGTGATAGCACATTTGTTTCTTGCCAGCTCACTCATTCGCAGACATTAGGTTTTTCCTTATGTACTGGTCTTTATATATTGCACTTGTTGTATTCTTGTTTTTAGGTCATTCTTGTACATTCCTTTTATGTAATAGAAGAAGAAGAAGAAGAAGAAGATCATTCTTCCTTGCCTCAATTTGTGTGTGTGAGCTCTCTTCCTTATCTCCTTCCTCGTGACATGTAACACATCATTGCTTTTTGCCATGGCAAGTGACTAAATATCCTAACGAAAAAAAAAAAATTGTATCTCAAAAAGTTGAACAGAGTCACCCCATCAAGCTGTGGTAAACCTCTAGCAAACTTTGAGGTGCTTGTATTGGTGAATTCAAACCTGTATATATGTTTGGAACAAAATGAAGAAATTGCTTGCATAGCCATTGTGATAGTGCATTTGGAGGCCAAAATGAGCTGAAATCAATTGTTTGTATCTCAAAAAGTTGAAGGGAATCACCCCATCAAGCTGTGCTTAACCTCTAGCAAACTTTGAGGTGCTTGTATTGGCGAATTCAAACCTATATATATGTTTGGCAAAAAATGAAGAAATTTCTTGCATATCCACTGTGATAGTGCATTTGGAGGCCAACATGAGCTCAAATCAAAATCTTGATGCCATAGAGTGAAGCAATTTTAAACTCGTAACCTTAGAGTATGCTCATCAATTTTAGTGTGATTTTTAGACTTTGACTATAGGGTTGTCAATGATGCCCTCAAAGTAGTGGCCTACTCTGACACCAATTATTGGAAAGGTATGCAGAAGCACACAAATAGAACAAGAAATGAGAAGAATCTTAGAGACAACATGATACAGAATTTATTACCAAGTGAATGTACAAAGATAAGTTACCCTTTAGGGTTATAAGCATACCTACAAGCTACAAAAGAAAAAACTTTTAAAGAGGGAAAAAAGTGCCCCAATAGTCATAATTGTGTTCACATATCACTACTAGAATATATCAACAAGACCTTACCCAATACTTTGGAGGATATGAAAGATGGCTTACCAACTCCAACTACAAGAGAGTAGCCCAATCCATCAAATATTTCATATGCATTGGCTTAAGAGAAGGTTGGGTGAATATGACAACCTCATTCTAGATAGAGAAGTAGTTGAGCCTATTTTTGTTCACTCTATTCCACATGATCTTGAGAGGATAATACACACTCGAGACAAACAGGCAATGATTCATCTATATTAAGAATGCTTAATAAAGTGGAAAGATAGTTCAGAGCATAGTGCTACATCGGAGCAAGTTGGCACCCTTCACAAATAGTCTCCCACCTTTGTTTTGTCTTTCAAAGCATCTTGTTAAGGGGAAGGATATGTGGAAGCACCACAGAGACATGATCATGTACTTCAGATACACGAGGTTCAATGGGAGTATCCATACTATAATCTCACTTTTTCACTAGGATTTTCCAATACCATTTTTAAGGAAAAATGGTCTTAAGGGGAGGAAATATTACGTTGGAGTATATGCCAAGGAGTGTGTGAATCACCCCTTAGGATTTGGGTATGTGGGCTCTACACACACACACATCTCTCTCTCTCTCTCTCTCTATATATATATATATATATATATATATATATATATATATATATATATATATATATATATATATATATATATATATATATATAATATATATAATATATATATATATATATGTGTGTGTGTGTGTGTATGTATGTATGTATGTATATATATATGGCACTCATGCATGAGCCCCCATAACCTAAGTCTTAAGGGGTGATTCAGACACGACCTTTGCATGTACTAAAATATAACACAATCCACATAGCTTGGAATTTCCTTATACATGAGTGCTAGCTTCTTGTTCACCACATCACTCCCAAGGGGGATTTGTTAGTATATTTTGTAGGTGATGTGTGTGAACACACTTAAATCCATTGGGGCACTTTTTTCCCTCTCTACAAGGTTTTTCTTCCCTTGTTTTGTATATACTCCTATAACCCTAACATGCTACTTTTCTTTGTACATTCACTTGGTAATTCACTTAGTCTTGTGTTCCAAGCTTTCTTTTCTTCCTTGTGTTGTTTGCATGCTTCTATACTCCTCAACATCCACCATCTATCCATAAAATACATTCAAAATAGTATATACAAAATTTTCAATAGTAATAATTTTCATTTAGAATTCTACTCTATCTTTATGTTCACTATTACCAGCGCAAACAATAATACAATTATAGCTAACGGGAGACAAGGTGTCAAAAAGATCTTCCTTCTAAGCAATGTGACCAAATGCATAGCGATGAATGGGAGACTTAAATGAATCATGAAGAGACAAACCTTAATGTAGTCACAAAAGCATATTCATCATTGATAGCATTAGTATCTTTTGCATCGTTCTCTGAACTATACGTGAAGAAATACTTTTGTTCTCGAACTAGACTATCATAATCTTCTTAATATCTCCTCCATGCAAACATCTTTTGATTTTGATCTTGAACCCTTAAACTTGGTGCTAAAGCTTTCTACTGTAATGGATACAAAGGAAACCATCTTGAACCTTGGATTCCATATGACTTTCAATATCTCATGATTGCTTTGGAATTTGGAGAAGCTAATGCTACCATTACATCTACAACATGAAAAAACCGTAAGATTGACTATCTACTTGCTTGAGTATGACATTCAAAGGTCTTGTTTCAGATACATCATTGATGACATCATCAGTTCGTAACTACCCTTGAACACCTATATAAGGAGAGCTTTGCCACATATATCCTCAGTCTTTCCAATGTGAGTCTTGGGAGCTCAACTAGTCATGATCTAAGTAAGTATTTTCCAAGTTCCAATTCTAGTTCTAGTCATGTTCCTTGTTCAAGTCTTGTCTAGTCTAGTGTTCGAGACATTCCATCTTGTCATCTTGTCATCTTATAATCTCGTAGTACAAGATCCTCTCAATTTATTTCTTGTACCTAGGTCATCTCTCTCAATGGAGTTCTTGTAATCTAGATATATTGCTTCATACCTATGACTTTGGGTTGTGGGATATCTTGTATCATGTCTAGTCCATTTATCCATAACTATCAGTCCTCGGTTGTGAGACTTCTTGTAGCAATTCTACATTCTTGTATTATTTCCCTTATGGTGATCGTAATAAAAAATATAGTTGCAAAATCTTGTATAGTCTAGTTAGAGGGTACAATCTAGTGTTTCAATCACATTTTGGCTACCTTCATCAAGATCAGGCACCATGGAGAAATCTTTTTTGCACTTAAAATTATTCAACACTAAGTCCGAGAGATACAAGAAAAGCAAGAAAGGATTCAACACCAATATATTTAAGATCTAATCACATAACTTCAATGGAAAATCTGAGAGTTGTAAATCATTGTAAATAATTGTAAATCAATCTTCTTCAAGCACCCCATGGCAACTAATATGAAGAAAAGTCGAAAAGTAAGCATGCATGAGAAATTTGATGGGACAAGATCAAAGTTTGGAGGATTTGTTTACCAGGTTAAGATCTTCATAAGAATGCAATTGAATAGGCACCCAAATGATGCTCTCAACTAGGTCTCATAGGAACTCTATTACATGGTCGTGCACTTTCATGGTTTGCACCTACCCTAGAGAAAGACATGGATAATTTGTATGATTTTAAGACATCTGTTCGAGAAATTACATCCTCTTTTGGAGATACCAATTGTTTGCATGTTTATGAAACAAGCTTTGGAAGCTACATCAAGGAAATAGATCTACCTCTACCTATGCATCAAAATTTAGACAAATCATTTGACAATGTGATCTCACATGGCATGATGATTATCTTATCAACCAATTTTGATGGGGCTTGTGCGATGCTGTCAAGGGCCTCATGCTAACCATGCCAAGAAAATACTTTGAATGAATTCATGAATCAAGATTGTGATAATAGGTTGTTTGAGAGAATGCAATAGAAGAAAACTTCTATTAGAGATCGAGAATACAAGCTTACCTTTGTTCCACAACAACATATGTTGGAAGAAACTCAACCAATAATGCTAAAGTCAATGGAGCTTGATTAGCGCTTGAAAATAATGAATTAATAAATGAACGATATGCGTATAGAAGTGCATTGTGTGGATGCTCTTTAACCTTCAATCACTTCGTAAGTAAACATTAATTTTTCTCTAGTTTTCATAAAAGTATAGAATACTCTTGCATATGTTGACGGTTAAAGAATATAAAAAGTAGTCAACTCTCTTCTAACCATTGAATCCTTACTATGCTACATGAAGAAAACAAATTGAAAGGTAAAATGTGTTGATGTATACTTAGGATCAACAACAAATAACTTAAGAAGAGAAGAGAAAATACGTTGGAGAGTTTGAATTTCACTATATATATATATATATATATATATATATATATATATATATATATATATATATATATATATATATATATATATATATGTGTGTGTGTGTGTGTGTGTGTGTATGTGAGAGAGAGAGAATGTATTTTAAGGTTTTATATTCGATCCATGTTGTAGAAGACAAAAAAAAAATATCATATTCAATGTTGATATTGAGGATCAAAAAATCATCTCCATAATTTAATGTAATGAAGGCTTGCATGTTCTTCGATCAAATAAGATAGCAAATGTAAACTTCAAAGGTAGGCAATCAATGATGAGAAGACTTTGAACAGAAGCTAAATGATCATACTAAGCTTCAAAGGTAGGTGATTGACAACCTGATGACTTCATGAAGATATAAAATACAACCAAGGAATCAAACTTCATCAATAGATGTTGGCAGTAAATAATAGATATTGAATTTGATATTGCTAAACTAGTAGTGATTGACATAAATAAAAGGTTGATATAATGATATGGTGATGTTTGCTGAGGTACAATTCTAAAGAAACTCACATAGAATTCCTCACAATTGTAATTTAGGCTTACAGATATGGACAAAAGAGTTTTAGACTTGGATAACATAATAAAGATCACGTGTAAATACAAGCTATTAAAAGCTACTACACATTTACTTGAAATAGGTGGAAAGTGACTTATAACTTTTAAGGACAAATTAGGGTTTTTATGAAAATAGGAATAATCTACACCCAAAATTAAGGTTTCAAATTCATTCTAATTCAGGTTCTAGATTAAAAAAAGATAATCACATATCTATGATGCACAAAGGGAGAGAGATCTCAAAAAAGGGCATCAAAACAAAAATCTCCAAGATCAAAAAATTGCCTCTAGCCTATGGAAGATTGATAAGCAAGCCAAAATACATAAAAAAATCCGACATCCTCTCCTAGCCTGATTCAGAAGTGCACATTGATAGAAAATAAAAAACTAGAAAAAAAATAATGTGAGATTGACATTCCTAAACTCATAGCTAAGAAAAAAGAAGAAACCATAGTCAACACCACTTAACTTCACTTTTGGACTCCTTCTGGAGGAAAAAATTTCATTGTGATTCGTGCCTCATTAAAAAAAATTAGAGAGTATAGTGGACATTATTGGATTCAATAACATGGTTAAGGTGTTTTTAAGTGAATATTCAAAGTTGACTCTCGAGTTGAGAGACATAATACCATAGGCATTGATATATTCATAATTTGATTGGACAAAGGATCGAAAGTCATGTGTATTCATGTCAAGTAGCACATCATTATCATTATTATCATCATGTCAAAAAGGATAGTATATGTGAAGATGGAGAGGGCTGCTCAACCCTCAATATGCAAGGCTGAAGGGAACGGCTGAAGTTGAAATTTGTGTTTGAGCCCTGAGGTGCCACAAGTGACAATTAACAACCAATCCTTTGCTTCATTCATTTTTTTCTCAAGGCAAGATGATAATGGAACTGATCTTTTCAATAGTGGTGTGCTTTAATCTTGGCCTCCTCTAGGGACATTTGAGCTAACTTAAGCTCCTTTTGAGAGTCTTCCACAACAATTATCAAACCCATGGCCAACAATCTTACATGATGAATGTCTGCATGAGGAAATATCCATGTAGCACAACCTCTATCGACAAAAGAGCTTTTTGAGGTTTCGTGATACAACATGTGATGAAAGAGTATAAATTTCTCATATATTTTTGGATAGAAAGAATTGCATTTGATCCTATAGTTACCATTCTCTAAGGCCTAAGTAACGATTGAAGGCCACTCATTCTCATACGCTTTTGAAGACAACCCCTTCCAGTCTAAGCACCCTTGGTCCACCACTTGCCCTATAAGGCATTTCACTCTCCACTTGCCTTTTTGTGGCTTTCAAGCCCACACAGGTGCCTACTCACTCTATGCTTAAGAGGTAAGGTGGCGCATTCTCCTACCTTGAACATAGGCCAACACTTGCCCTCTCTGGATAAAAAATGATTTATTCCCATAGTAGCTAGAAGAAGATACAAGTGTCCGATATTGTAAATGGAGCCATTGCAAAGCCATGTAGATGTTAGGAACACTCAAAAGAAGACCTAAAATTGGGTTGATGACCTACCAAAAAAAACTCTTATGTACAAGGATCCACCTTGTGTTGGGCCACTAGTCACATCATTTTGAAGTGCATAGTTCATGTCAGTAGTTAATCATCAAAATCAGCGAGGCCAGTCATCTTGGCCCCCTAGATTCTATAAAAGCAATGGCTAGGCATTCATTGTGTTGATATATTTAGGTAGTGATGTGTGTGAACACACTAGGACCATCGGGGAACTTTTTTCTCTCTTTAGGACGTTTTTTCCCCCTAGGCTTGTATATATGCCTAATTGCCCTAACAGGTCACTTATTTTTGCACATTCTAGTGGTAATACATTCAATATTGTGTGTTGTGCTCCAAGCTTCTTCTTCTTCTTCCTTGTGCTATTTGCGTGCTTCCGCTGACCTTGAACTCCAACAATTGGTATCAGAGCAGGTCACTGTGTCATCCAGGCATCGTCAACACCACTTCGATCACACTCTCAGATCACATGAAATTTGGTGAGTATCATGGTGATTAGGAGATCAATATAGCTTTGTTGTGTGTGCCAAAATTGCAATTTGAGCTCGTTTTGGCCTCTGAATGCACTATAGCAATGCTTGTGTAGAAAAGTTTGCCTTTTTGTGCCAAAGATATATATAGGTTTTGGTTTGCCAATATAAGCACCTTGAAGTTCGCTACAAGTTTAGTGGAACTCATCACGGTAGTTCTGTTCAACTTTTTCAGATATAGTCATTTTTTTGCATCAGGGTATTCCAGTCACTGGCCATGGCTGAAAGCAGTGATGTATTTCATATGTTGGCTATCGAGGATAAGTTGGATGGTACCAATTAACCATTGTGAGCTTATATGATGCATCATGTATTGGTTGCAAAAGGATTGTGGAACATTGTGTAGGGTTTTGAAAAACATCCTATTTCACCTACAACACAATTATTGAAGGGTGATGCAGATGGCATTGAAGATCATGATATTATTCATGTTCCTCTTTGTGTTGTGATTCCTGCTACACCTACTATAGAGCAAATTCATTGGGATGGCAGAGATGCTCATGCACATGCATTGATAGCCTTGTCTGTCAAACTTGCCATTATTCCTCACATTTGCTCTTGCCGAATAGCTAAGGATGCTTCGGATACACTTACCACTTTATACTAGGCAAGGAATGAGGCTTGTGTTGCTTACCACTGAAAACAGTTGGAGAGTGAGCACACGAACGAAGGAGATTACATGGACATTTTTCTAACAAAGATCAAAGATTTAAAGGAACAGTTGATTTCTGCTGATGAAGTCTTGCCTGACAGTTCACTTGTGCAAACTGTTCTAAATGGTCTTCTCGATTCATATCAGAGTTTTGCTTCTGCTCTTCGTTTGATGATGAAAGCAATCCAAATGCCTTAACATTTGAGGAGTTAAGTCTCTGTTGTGTTGCAGGAAGATCAGTCTAGGCAGAACAGGTCCATTATGCATGTTGCAAATCAAGATTTCCTAGCTAGTGAGAATGGCAAAGGTAAATGGAGCTCTTTTACTAGTAAGTAGAAAACTACTAATTCTACACAATCGAAGAAGGAAGATAGAGAAAAGAAGAAAACAGAAAAGTAGAAATTGTTTTGCAAATATTGTAAAGGAAATGATCATGTAATAAAGAGTTTTCCAGAACTGGTTGCTAAAGAGACAAGGAAGAAAGAGGCTAGAATGGTTGTTGCATATGCCTCTACACCCAAAATAGAGTCTGCTAATCTTCTGCAGAATGAAGAATAGGAATTTACCATTGTTTGTAGTTATGACCCATCTTCTCATGAACACTGTATGTTTGAAGAAGACTTAGATGTTTGGTACTTTAATAGTGGGGTAACCAAACATATTACATCATAGTGCAATTTCTTCACTTCACTCGAGCCTACCCCTAGAGGGAATACTTTCACAACTCCTCTTATCCTGTTATGGGAGTTGATAAGATCATTCTGACTACTGTTGATGGTAGTTCTTTTACATCATCCAATGCTTTATTTGTGCCACAGATCAAGAAAATCTGTTATCAATTTTAGCATTAGCCAAGATTCGCTTGGTTGTGAAATTTGTTGATGATAGATGTACAGTTCATGATATGTCAAATATGTCACTATTGCTTCTAGCATTTTATGTCATGGGTTGTATAAGCTCATAAACTATGAAAAATCTATGAATGATTCAGCATGTGCAATACATGATTTTCATGCTTTGTTAGATGCAAAGCTTTGGCATGCACACTTTGGTCATCAAAATTTTGCTAGTTTGCTATGCCTTCAGAAATCTGAAATGGTGTCCTCTCTGCCCAAACTTGAGGCACCTGGTAAATGTGTATGTGAAGGCTATATTTTGTGCAGAATGAAGCATTCCTCCTTCCCAAAAGATGGTTCAGTTCGAGCTACTTAGAAATTGTAGCTTGTTCATAATGATGTCTGTGGTCCTATGCAAACACCTTCTTTTGGGAACTATCTTTACTTCGTGACTTTCATCAATGATTTTTCTAGGCATGCATGTGTATATCCATTGAAAGCAAAGTCCAAAGTGTTTTTTTCTGCTTTAAATAGTTTTTGCTTCAAAAAGATTCAAACAGCTTCAAACAGTTCCATGCTCGCACTAAGCACATTGAGATGCACTATCATTATGTCAGGGAGAGGTTCTCTATTGGAGAGATCAGTTTGGCATATGTGCCCACACATGAGAACATTGAAGACCTTTTCACAAAGGCTCTGCCTAGGGAGAAGTTTGAAGCTTTCTTCAAAGCTTTGGGCTTACTTCCTTTTGTGGATTTATTCCACATAGCTTGGCCCTTCCTTATACAAGAGTGCCAGCTCCTTGTTCATCGCATCACTTCTAGGGGGGATTTGTTGATATATTTAGGTAGTGATGTGTGTGAACATAGTAGGACCATTGGGGTGCCTTTTTCCCTCTTTAGAAGGTTTTTTCCCCATCTTGTATATACGCCTATTGCCCTAACATGTCACTTATCTTTGTACATTCTAGTGGTAACACATTCAATATTGTGTATTGTGCTCCAAGCTTCTTCTTCTTCCTTGTGTTGTTCCCATGCTTCCATAGACCTCGAACTCCAACACATTGCTTGTCTCATACTAGTCAGATACACTCTGCCTCGTACATATTGTAGAGTCGCATACTCCCACTATACATTATGGTAACTCTATGGTGATTATACAAAATCTGGGCTACTTATCTTTGTGGTGGATAACTATCTATGTATTTTGGAATTCTTTGGCTAGTTATTGGTTCAATAGCGGAATACATCATGATGCTTCATGCACATGCATAGTTGCTTGAATGCTCACCATTACCTCCAAAGGCATACTGGCCACTTCTGTAATGTCCTTGAGATTTTTTTTTGGATTCATCATCAATGATTTATCAATTATTGTTATTTGAAGTTGTATAGAGTCAGCAAAGTGTGATTGTTGTTATGCCGTTGGAACTGATCACACTACTTCATTGCTAATTGTTTGTGCTATCAGTGGAAAAGAAGCTTTGCTAGTGAGAGGGCTGAGAAGATAACCTTAGGGATAGGCAAGCACTAGCAAGGAGCTAGTACAAGATTACTTGGGTTGTGCGCTTTGTCATATTTTGGAGAACTCTTTAATTGCTTGTGATTCTATTGGAACCCTTTTAAGTCATTAAGATTTTGTGATTTTTTCATCCTTTTTCTCTCCATTTACAAGTGTCTCTCTGCACATGCATGTTATAGGGTATACTTCCCTAAGGAGAACCTCCCTTGAGTAGAAGACATCCTAGAAACTATGTCTAATTCTCTTCTTAAAAGAGGTCTTGGGTACCACATCTATAGTTTGGCATATCTAGTAGGACCTTTACATGCTCTATGCTTCAACCCGAACTTGGACAAGTGGGTACATGACCCATACTTGAGCAGATAGGGGGCCTCTTCATCTACATGGGAGTCCTAAAAAGTCAACTCAAATTTCCTCTCAACAACCAATCACCCCTATACATGTTGGAAACAATGTCCCAAAGGCTCAGTTTTCCAGCCATAAATTTTTTTCAAAAAGAGTTTTCTCAACAAAAAAGGTTTGGGTGCCTTGGTTAGGGGAGTGTGCTCTCATATGTAAGATCTGGGTTCAAATCCCATCGGCGACAGCTATATATTTACAAGAAGATGCTTCTTATGTTCATAGAAAGCATGAAGGGTGGCAGCGTTTTCGTGACGGAATTTTATGTTAGCTTTTTTGAATTTTGGCAGGTGTACGTTCGTTGGTTTACGATCACAAGACTTTTGTTTTATTGCTTTTAGAAGTGCTTTTCAATAGGAGCACAATACTATAAAAGAAAGACTCTGGGTCACTTTTAGAACATCACACACCAATTGGCAATGCCAGTTTTTGGTCCCTTATTAGAGGTGGTGCTCTAGCACACATGGGGCAGCCATGGTGCACTCTAGGAGCATGTTGAGGAGAAGCTATGGAGTTCTTCTTGGAGAAGAGTGTGCTCACACTCTTGCTTATGGAGAGGACTTACCTATCAATAGCTTGGTGGTGTGGATCAGCCATCTATACGATGTATTTGAAGATTCTCTTCTACATGAAGATTTCGGTGTACTTCAAAGACATTGGATGGAGGTTGACATAAGATTTGCATCTTATGTTAAGAATTCAGGTACATATTCTCTTTATGCACACATGTACTACTTGGAGTTTATGGAGGCAGTGGCATCCATATCAGGAGGAGTTCTATTCGGCATATCTAAAGGAGAATTAGTACATGCATGCTACATGCATTCGGATGAGGTGTTAGAGAAGGTGTGTTCACATGAGTATGAGGATTTTTGGTAGCAACATGTTAGCATTCTATGCTAATTCTATAAGTATGTGATCTTTCACACAGACATTTGATTTAGGGTCTTCCATAGCCTAAAATCAAATTAGGGTTTGCTAATTATCAATTTTCAACTGATCTTTCCTCTTTTCTGTCACTCATATACAATCTTCTTTAGGTCATACATCTCATACATATTCAGATTTTTGTTTCTACATCTTAATATTCTGTAAATTCTGTACATACACTCTTCCAACTATTTCTGTTCACATAGAGTGGTTGAGATTTTGACTCCCATATTGTAAACTGACATCTGTATATTTGATAGTGTGAGTAAGCAGTGGCTTACGCAACACTTTACACATGTTGTCTAATCTTTCTCTATCTTTGTCTCATCATTTGTATTATTAAGTGTGGTATGTTCATGTTTTGTCAATATTGGATGATTGCTGGATTCTATGTTGTAGATCCTAGACCTATGGAATCTTGGACCTGTGGTATGGGCCTACTAAATTTCCAACAATACACTTATACATTTCCATTGATCTTTCTCAAGATTTAGCCTCTACACCTCCTTCTAAAGAGAAGCCTAGGTGAACTCTCAATTTTGACTTGGAAACCTCTAAAGATATAACGTCACGAATGGAAGGCCTCACAAATTTGCTATCCAAATTGAAGATCAAATTTCCTACTTTCAAGGGTTCAGTGCATGAAACTGTCGATGATCATGTAAGGAGATTCATCTCCTTATGTCGAGGACGAGGGCTATAAAACTAGGAAGATGACATGTTGGTATTGTTTCCATATACTCTTGATGGACTTGCAAAAAGCGGTATAGTCAACATGTAGATGGGTTCTTTGCCACTTGGAAGGCCTTGAAGACCACTTTATGCCATACATTTCATCCCAACAACTCCTTAGAATGAGCTTTGGACCAACTAGAAAATTTAAAGCTCCATTTAGGTGAATCTATTCACGAATTTCATATGCATGCTAAAGCTTTTGTTTCTCACTTGACGCATGCTCTAGGTTACATTTTTGTGAAGAAATGGATTGAGAAGGCCCTACCAAGATCCATTGAATAAAACCTTTGAGAATCACAAATGTTAGACGCTACATTGGAGGGCTTTGTGTCGATTGCTTCATGCATTGAAGAGGCAAGAGTGGAGTTTGAAGGTAGAAGTCAACTAAACTAAGCCACTTTTTGAGACTCGATTAAGCAACTTAGGATGGATTAGAAGCACTTAAGATGCAATGTAAGCCAAAAGGAGGAGAATGTCACCTTGCCACCTACACACTAAAATGGTGACTTAGTAGTGCTACTTCAATGGGAAGTGGAGAAGTTGTGGACTAATTAGAACATCTGTAGGAAAATATGGTGTACTACATGCAACAATAGTGGTCAGTCAGACTTGAATTGTCCAAATCGAGTAACTTGCCAATTTTGTGGCAAAAATGATAATGAGGCTCATGATTTCTACTACCTAAAAGGAACTCAAAAGAGAGGTAATTCGCATCTCTGACACTTTTGATGCTAGCACTTCAAATTTGCACATTTGGGAGGAGAATTGCTCAAATTGACCAGGGTATACTAGACCACTACTATGCTATCCTTTAGGAGAATATGGGCATGTGCAAACTAAGTGCTCTTTGCCTGAGTGTGCACCTCCCTAAAGGCATTAAAAGATGGGGGAAAGATATTATATGGATCTCTACGAAGACTAACAATGAGTTGCAAACACATTTGGAAGAAGGGTGTGAAAATGCCAAAGTGACTAGGTATATGATGGATATTGAGGGAACGCCTTGTTTTCCACATCAAGAAAATACTCTGGTTAATTGGATGGTCGGCAACCCAAAGTGTTTGACAATGGAAATCAGTGAAATAAATGAAGAACTCGATCGAAATGGACCATGTCTAGCCTCTACACAAAGATGTGATTTTTTAGCAAAAGAAGCACACTTAGGCCCAGATGAGGTAAAAATATGTAATTTAGATCCATTCTATGAGGAGGAAGTTGAACTAGCTGATTAAAAGAAAATAGGTATAGAAGATCAAATAAGCCAACATATGGCCTAGTTTGGATGCCTCCTTCAGGGTGGCCCAATGGATGGCCTATTTACATCCATTCAATGAGGAAGAAGGTGAACACCTGATTGTAAGAAAATAGGTATAGAAGATCAAATAGGCCAACAGATGGCCTAATTTGGATGCTCCCTTTAGGGTGGCACAACTCTGCAACACTATTGGAGTTTGAGGTATGAGGAAGCACATGAAGAGCACAAGGAAGAAGAAGAAGCTTGGAGCACAACACACAATACTGGATGTATTACCACTAGAATGTACAAAGAAAAGTAACGCATTAGGGCAATAGGCGTATATACAAGCCAGGGGAAGAAAACCTCCTAAAGAGGTAAAAAAGTGCCTTAGTGGTACTAGTGTGTTCATACACATTACTACCTAGATATATCAACAAATCCCTCCCGGAGTGATGTACTGAACAAGGAGATGGCACTCATGTATATGAAAGTGCCAAGCTATGTGGAATCAATCCACAAAAGGAAGTAAGCCCAAAGCTTTGCGGAAAGCTTCAAACTTCTCCCTAAGGAGAGCTTTCATGGATGGTCTGCAATGTTCTCCTGCATGGGCACATATGCCAAGTTGATCTCTCTAGCAGAGAACCTCTCCCTGGCATAATGATAATGCACTTCAATGTGCTTAGTGCGAGCATGGAACACAGGTTTCTTCGCAACTGCCAATGCACTATGACTGTCAGTGAAGATGGTGGTGGCAGAAGACTAACGAACACCCGAATCAGCCATAAGGCATCTGAGCTACACACACTCAACAATTGCTGTGAAAGCTGCCCTATACTCAACCTCACAACTGGAAGTGGCCACAATAGGATGCTTCTTGCTCAACCAAGATATGCATGAGCTACCAAGCATGAAGCAAAAACCACTGGTGGACACATGAGTGTCATAGCAACTAGCCCAACTCAGAGTAGAAAAAGCATGTAAATCTAGTGGTAGTGATCCCCCCTTGGGATAAAACAATCCACGTAGCCGAGTACCACTCAAGTAGGGAAAGATGCGATTAACCACCTGCCAATGCTTGACACTTGGGCAATGTATAAACTTGGTCATTTGTGAGATAGCAAATTGAATATCTAGCCGAGTAATGCATAAGTAAATCAAGCATCCAACAACCTACTAATAGAGAATAACATCAAATGCATCTCTAGCATCATGAAGACTCAATCGTAAACCTATCTCCATAGGAATGGCAATAGGTTTGCAGTCTTCAAGGCCAAAACACTACAATTATGTGTCAATATATTTCGTTTGACATAGAGCTATTCCACCATCAACTTGCATAAATTGGATGCCCAAATAATGATCCAAATGCCCCAAATCTGACATCTCAAATGAGGCATGCAGATTAGCCTTAAAATCAGCAAATGCTTCTCATGAGGACTAGTGAGCAACATGTCATCAACATACACAATGATCAGAAGCACATCATTAGCACGCTTAACATATAAGGTGCTTTTATTTGGTCTGTTTTAAAAACCATGTGCAATCAAATAGGCCTTTATCTTTTCATACCAAGCACATGGTGCTTGCTTTAAACCATATGATGCCTTCTTTAACCTGCACACCTAGTTTTCATTCCCTTTTTGCACAAAGACATGGGGCTGAAAAAACACAGACTTCTTCATGCAAATCACCATTCAAAATTGCAGTTTTAATGTGCAACTGATGTACATTCCAACCATGATGGGATGCAAGTGCACAGATGCTATGAACAATAGTCATTTGGCAAGTAGGAGCAAAGGTCTCATCAAAATCAATGCCCCATTCCTAAGCATAACCCTTTGCAACAAGCCTAGCCTTATACCTGTCAATTGTTCCATCAAGCTTACACTTCAGCTTGTATATCCACGTAGTGTCAATGGCCTTCTTGCAAGGAGGCAAGTCACATAAAGACTAGGTACCATTTTTCATTGTGGCATCATATTCAAATTGCATAGCAACCATCCAATTTTCTAAATTTTGTGCTTCATCAAACGAAACATGCTCATTCCCATCACAAAGGCTAGAGGCAGCCATAGCATATCAATCTGATGCAAAAGAGGCACTATGAGAGCCTTAAGGAGTGCAATATGATAGAGGTGCATCTAATTTGCTCTCACGCAAAGTCCACACCAGCCATTTGACATAGTTTTTGCCTCCTCAATATGAGCAATCTCATCAACAAGTGCATCATGTAAATTTGCATCATAAATGGAATCATCTGCATCATCACATAAACCTATAGAGGTTGAGAAGTTGCCTCATTAGGAACACCACTAGACTATCCACCTATAAAAAGAGGCAACAAAGTATCATACATGTCTTTGGAGCTAAAAGATGTCTCCTTTGTACATGAAAGTAGTGGCTGAATAGCATCTTCCACAAAAACAACACCACGGCTAACCAAAATGTGTTTAGTCTTTGGATGATATAGATGATAGCCTTTGCTTTCAAAACTATACCCAACAAAAATACATTTCATTGCTTTATCATCCAATTTCTTGCATTGTTGTTCAGGCACTAATGCATATGCCAAAAACATGCACGTGAGCAACAGATGGCTTACGATCATGCCAAGCCTCATATGGAGTGATAGACTGCAATGCTTTAGTGGGGCACCTGTTAAGTACATATGTTGCACACATGACAGCCTCAAGCTAGAAACTATGTGGTAAAGCCTGACTCTTGACCATACACCTTGCCATCTCCATGAGTGACCTATTCTTCCATTCAGCAATTCCATTCTGTTGAGGTTTATATGGCACTATACACTTATGTTTTATCCCAGGTTTAGCCAGAATTGCGTTAAAGTCAGAAGACATATATTCCCCCCTCGATGAGAACGGAGGGTGCCCATTTTACATGCTGACAGATTTTCAACCAAAACCAAAAACTATTTGAAGCACATAAAGACTTCATACTTTTCTTTCAATGGATATACCCATGCATGCCTGGGAAAATCATTGATGAAAGTCACGAAGTAAAGATAGTTCCCAAAAGAGGGTGTCTGCATAGGATCATAGACATCACTATGAACAAGCTGCAATTTCTGAGTAGCTTGAACTGAACCATCTTTTGGGAAGGAGGAACGTTGCATTTTGCCCAAAATATAACGTTCACATACATGTTTACCACGTGCCTCAAGTTTGAGCAAAGAGGACATCATTTTAGATTTCTGCAAGCATAGCAAACTAGCAAAATTCATATGACCAAAGCATGCATGCCAAAGCTTTGCATCTAACATAGCTTGAGAATCATGTACTACACACGTTAAATCATTCATAGATATTTTATAATCTATGAGCTTATACAACCCACAAAACAAAATGCCAGAAGCAATAATCACACTGCCATTTGACCGATCATGAACTATACATATGTCATCAACAAATTTCATAACCAAGCCAATCTTGGCTAAAGCTAAAACTGATAACAGATTCTTCTTGATCACTGGTGCAAATAAAGCACCTGACAATGTAAAAGAACTACCATCAGGAGTAGTTAGAATGATCTTACCAACTCCCATGATAGGATAAGAGGGGTTGTTGGTGCATGTGACAATATTCCCTGTGGAGGTAGGCTGGAGTGAAGTGAAGAAACTGTGTTGTGAGGTAAGATGTTTGGTTTCCCCACTATCAAAGTACCAAACATCTAAGTCTACTGTAGACATACACTGTTCAGGAGAAGATGGGTCAAAACTACAAACAATAGTAAACACCCATTCTTCATTCTGCACTAGATTAGCAGACTCTGTTTTCGGTGTAGAGGTCTCTGCAACAACCATTCCAGACTCTTTTTTCTTTGCCTCTTTAGCAACCAATTTTGGACAAACCTTTATGACATGATCATTTGCTTTACAACATTGGCAAAAAAATTTTTGCTTTTCTATTTTCTTCTCGTCTTTGTCATCCTTCTTTGATTGTGTGGAATTAGCAGATTTTTTCTTTCTAGTAGAAGAGATCTAGTTACCTTTTCCCTTTTGACTAGGCAAGAAAGCTTGATCTCCAACACATATAATGGACCTATTCTGTCGAGAGTGATCTTCCTGCAATAGAAGAGAGACTAACTCCGCAAGTGTTAAGGCACTTGGATTGCCTTTCATCATCAAATGAAGAGCGGAAGCAAAACTGTGATATGAATCGGGAAGACCATTCAGAACAGTCTGCACAAGTGAACTATCAGGTAAGAATTCATCATTAGAAATCAATTGTTCCTTCAAATCTTTAATCTTTGTCAAAAAACTGTCCATGGAATCACGTTCATTCATGTGCTCACTCTCCAACTGTTTTCAGAGATAAGCAACAGGAGCCTCATTCCTTGCCTGGTATAAAGTGCTAAGTGTACCCTAAGCATCCTTAGCTGTTCTGCAAGAGCAAATGTGAGAAATAATTGCATGTTTGACAATCAAGGCTATCAATGCATGTGCCTGAGAATCTCTTCATCCCAACAAATTTGCTCTGTAGTAGGTACAACAAGAACCGTAACATGAACAAGAACATGAAGAATATCGTCATCTTCAATGCCATCTGCATCACCTTCAACAACTGTGTTTGCAGGTGTAATATGACTTTTTTTTGACACCCTGCAAGATATTCCATAGTCCTTTTGCAACCAATATATGATGCATCGTATAAGCCCATAATGGGTAATTGGTACCATCCAACTTATCCTCAACAACCAACATACACAATACATAACTGCTTTTAGCCATGGCCACTGACTAAAATACCCTAATGCAAAAAAGTGATCGTTTCTCAAGAAGTCAAATAGAATTACCCTGTTGAGTTCTGCTAAACATGTAGCAGACTTCGAGACGCGAACCAAAACTTGTATATATCTTTGGCACAAAAAGATAAAATAACTTACATAAGCATTGTGATAGTGCATTTGGAGGCCAAAACAAGCTCAGATCATGATTTTGGCACCAAAAAGCGAAGCCATTTGATCTCCTAATCACCTTGAGTATGCTCACCAAATTTGGTGTTGGAGTTAGACGTCTGTAGAAGCACACGAACAGCACAAGGAAGAAGAAGAAGCTTGGAGCACAAACACACAATACTGAATGTATTACTAGAGAATGTACAAAGATAAGTAGCCCATTAGGGCAATAGGGTTATATACAAGCCGGGGGAAAAAAACCTCCTAAAGAGGGAAAAATGTGCCCCAACGGTCCTAGTGTGTTCACACACATCACTACCTAAATATATCAACAAATCCCCCCTGGGAGTGATGCGGCGAACAAGGAGCTGGCACTCATGTATAAAGAAGTGCCAAGCTATGTGGAAATCACTCCACAAAAGGAAGTAAGCCCAAAGCTTTGTGGAAAGCTTCAAACTTCTCCCTAGGCAGAGCCTTCGTGAAAAGGTCTACAATGTTCTCCTGCGTGGGCACATATGCCAAGCTGATCTCCCAAGCAGAGAACCTCTCCCTGACATAGTGATAATGCACTTCAATGTGCTTAGTGCGAGCATGGAACACAGGGTTCCTCGCAACTGCCAATGCGCTCTGACTGTCAGTGAAGATGGTGGTGGCAGAAGACTGACCAACACCCAAATCAGCCATAAGGCGTCTGAGCCACACACACTCAACAGTCGCTGTGAAAGCTGCCCTATACTCAACCTCACAACTGGAAGTGGCCACAATAGGCTGCTTCTTGCTCAACCAAGATATACATGAGCTAGCAAGCATGAAGCAAAAACCACTGGTGGACACACGAGTGTCATAGCAACCAGCCCAATCAGAGTCAGAAAAAGCATGCAAATCTGGCGGTAGTGATCCCCCCTTGGGATAAAACAACCCAAGTAGCCGAGTACCACTCAAGTAGCGAAAGATGCGCTTAACCACCTTCCAATGCATGACTCCTGGGCAATGCATAAACCTGCTCATCTGTGAGACAGCAAACTGAATATCTGGCCGAGTAATGCATAAGTAAATCAAGCATCCAATAGCCTGCTGATAGAGAACAACATCAAATGCATCTCCAACATCATGAAGACTCAATCGTAAACCTGTCTCCATAGGAGTGGCAATAAGCTTACAGTCTTCAAGGCCAAAACGCTGCAATAATGTGTCAATATATTTCGTTTGACACAAAGCCATTCCACCATCAACTTGCATAAACTGAATGCCCAAATAGTGATGCAAATGCCCCAAATCAGACATCTCAAATGAGGCATGCAAATCAGCCTTAAAATCAGCAATATGCTTCTCAATAGGACCAGTGAGCAGCATGTCATCAACATAGACAACAATTATCAGAAGCACATCATTAGCACGCTTAACATATAAGGTGCTTTCAGTTGGACTATTCACAAAACCATGTGCAACCAGATAGGCATGTATCTTCTCATACCAAGCACGTGGTGCTTGCTTTAAACCATATAATGCCTTATTTAACCTGCACACTTGGTTTTCATGCCCTTTCTGCACAAAGCCACGGGGCTGAAAAACATACCCTTCTTCATGCAAGTCACCATTCAAAAATGCTGTTTTAATGTCCAACTGATGTACATTCCAACCATGATGGGCTGCAAGTGCACAAATGCTCCGAACAGTAGTCATACGGCATGTAGGTGCAAAGGTCTCATCAAAATCAATGCCTCTTTCCTGTGCATAACCCTTTGCAACAAGCCTAGCCTTATACCTGTCAATTGTACCATCAGGTTTACGCTTCAACTTGTATACCCACTTAGTGCCAATGGCCTTCTTGCCAGGAGGCAAGTCACATAAAGACCATGTACCATTCTTCATTATAGCATCATATTCAGATTGCATGGCAGCCATCCAATTTTCTGAATTCTGTGCTTCATCAAAAGAAACAGGCTCATTCTCATCACAGAGACTAGATGCAGCCATAGCATAGCAATCTGATGCAAAGGAGGCACTATGAGAGCCTGAACGAGTACGATATGACAAAGGTGCATCTAATTTTCTATCACGCAAAGTCTGCACCAACCATTTTGGCATAGTTTTTGCCTGCTCAATATCAGCTCTCTCATCAACAAGTGCATCATGTAAATCTGCATAAGAAATAGAATTATCTGCATCATCATATGAAACCTGCAAAGGCTGAGAAGTTGCCTCATTAGGACCAGCACTAGACTGTCCACCTGTAAAAAGAGGCATCAACATATCATACATGTCTTTGGAGCTAACAGATGTCTCCTTAGTACATGAAAGCAATGGCTGAATAGCATCTTCCACAAAGACAACATCACGGCTAACCAGAATGCGTTTAGTTTGTGGATGATACAGACGATAGCCTTTACTTTCAGAACTGTACCCAACAAAAATACATTTTACTGCCTTATCATCCAATTTTCTACGATGTTGTTCAGGCACTAATGCATATGCCAAACAACCAAAAACACACAGATGAGCAACAGATGGCTTGCGGTCATGCCAAACCTCATATGGAGTGATAGACTGAAGCACTTTAGTGGGACACCTGTTCAGTATATATGTTGCACACATGACAGCCTCAAGCCAGAAACTATGTGGTAAAGCCTGACTCTTGACCATGCACCTCGCCATCTCCATGAGTGACCTGTTCTTTCGTTCAGCAACTCCATTCTGTTGAGGTGTATACGGCACTGTACACTGGTGTTTTATCCCACGTTCAGCCAGAAATGCATTAAAATCAGAAGACATATATTCCCCCACTCGATCAGAACGGAGGGTGCCCATTTTACATGTTGATAGATTTTTAGCCAAAACCAAAAACTGTTTAAAGCACATGAACAGTTCGGACTTTGCTTTGAGTGGATATACCCATGCTTGCCTAGAAAAATCATCAATGAAAGTCACGAAGTAAAGGTAATTCCCAAAAGAGGGTGTTTGCATAGGACCACAGACAACACTATGTACAAGCTGCAATTTCTGCGTAGCCCGAACTGAACCATCTTTTGGAAAGGAGGAACGCTGCATTTTGCCCAAAATACAGCCTTCACATACATGTTTTCCAGGTGCCTCAAGCTTGGGCAAAGAAGACACCATATCAGATTTCTGCAGGTGTAGCAAACTAGCAAAATTCAGATGACCAAAGCGTGCATGCCAAAGCTTTGCATCTGACATAGCCTGAGAATCATGAACTGCACATGCCAAATCATTCACAGATCTTTCATAGTCTATGAGCTTATACAGCCCACGACATAAAATGCCAGAAGCAATAATCACATCGCCATTTGATAGATCATGAACTGTACACCTGTCATCAACGAATTTCAAAACCAAGCCAATCTTGGCTAATGCAGAAACTGATAACAGATTCTTCTTGATCCCTGGCACAATTGTATAAGGCATTTGACAAGGTGAAAGAACTACCATCAGCAGTAGTCAGAATGATCTTACCAACTCCCATAACAGGATAAGAGGAGTTGTTGGCACATGTGACAGTATTCCCTGTAGGGGCAGGCTCGAGTGAAGAGAAGAAACTGCGCTGCGAGGTAATATGTTTGGTCACCCCACTGTCAAAGTACCAAACATCCGAGTCCACTGCAGACATGCACTGCTCATGAGAAGATGGGTCAAAACTGCAAACAGTAGTAAACGCCCATTCTTCTTCCTGCACAAGATTAGCAGACTCTATTTTTGGTGTAGAGGCTTCTGCAACAACCATTCCAGCCTCCTTTTCTTTGCCTCTTTTGCAGCCAGTTTTGGACAGTTCTTTATGATATGATCATTTCCTTTACAGTACTTGCAAAACAATTTCTGCTTTTCTGATTTCTTCTCATCTTTATCCTGGTTCTTTGAATGTGCAGCATTTGCAGATTTCTGCTTACTAGTAGAAGAGCTCCATTTTCCTTTGCCCTTCTGACTAGCCAGGAAAGCTTGATCTGCAACATGCATAATGGCCTGGACTGATCTTCCTGCAACAGAACAGAGACTAACTCCTCAAATGATAAGGCATTCGGATTGCCTTTCATCATCAACCGAAGAGTAGAAGCAAAACTCTGATATGAATCAGGAAGACCATTCAGAACGGTCTGCACAAGTGAGCTATCTGGTATAACCTCATCAACAGAAATCAACTGTTCCTTCAAATCTTTAATCTTCGTTAGGAAACTGTCCATAGAATCACCTTCATTCATGTGCTCACTGTCCAACTGTTTTCGGAGGTAAGCAACACAAGCCTCATTCCTAGCTTGGTACAATGTGGTAAGTGTATCCCAAGCATCCCTAGCTATTCTGCAAGAGCGAATATGAGGAATAATGGCACGTTTGACAGACAAAGCTATCAATGCATGTGCCTGGGCATCTCTGCCATCCCAACAAATTTGCTCTGCAGTAGGTGCAACAAAAACAGCAGCACGAACAGGAATCTGCGGAATATCATCTTCGACACCATCTTCATCAGCTCCAGCACCTGTATTTGTAGTACGTGTCGTTACAGGTGTAACAGGATGCCTTTTAACACCTTGCACAATGTTCCATAATCCTTTTGCAACCAAAACATGTCGCATCATATAAGCCCATAATGGGTAGTTGGTACCATCCAACTTATCCTCAACAGCCAACATACGGAATACATCACTGCTTTCAGCCATGGCCGGTGACTAAAATACCTTGATGCAGAAAATTGACTGTATCTCAAAAAGTTGAACAGAACTGCCCAGACGAGTTCTGCTAGACCTGTAGCAGACTTCGAGACGCTTAAATTGGCAAACAGAAACTGGTATATACCTTTGGCACAAAAAGACGAAATACCCTGCACAAGCACTTCGATACTGCGTTCGGAGGCCGAAACGAGCTCAGATCGCGATTTCGGCACCACGGAGCGAAGCAGTTTTGATCTCGGAAACACGCTGAGTATGCTCACCAAAATTCGTGCGATTTTGAGATTGCAAACAGAGGAGTGTCGACGGCACCCTAGATGAAGCGACGACTTGCTCTGATACCAATTGTTGGAGTTAGACGTCCGTAGAAGCACGCAAACAACACAAGGAAGAAGAAGAAGCTTGGAGCACAAACACACAATACTGAATGTATTACTAGAGAATGTACAAAGATAAGTAGCTCATTAGGGCAATAGGTGTATATACAAGCTGGGGGAAAAAAACCTCCTAAAGAGGGAAAAAAGTGCCCCGGCGGTCCTAGTGTGTTCACACACATCACTACCTAAATATATCAACATTTGGTGTGATTTTGAGGCTGTAATCGAAGGGGTGTTAATGATGCCCTAGATGAAGCAACGAATTGCTCTGATACCAATTGTTGGAGTTTGAGGTTTGAGGAAACATGCGAACAACACAAGGAAGAAGAAGAAGCTTGGAGCACAACACACAATGCTGAATGTATTACCACTAGAATGTACAAAGATAAGTAACTCATTAGGGCAATAGGTGTATATACAAGCCGGGGGAAAAAACCTCCTAAAGAGGGAAAAAAGTTCCTCGACAGTCCTAGTGTGTTCACACACATCACTACCTAAATATATCAACAAACACCTCCCAGGTAGCCAATGTGAGAAAATTGGGCGCCTAAATTTTGGTGAGCTTGCTAAAACTCGACAATTGATTTTTGCTAGGCCTAATGAAACAAGGCATCTTATTTTGGATGACTCACTTGGAAATGGGTATATAAAATATGATGGAACTCCAAAAAATGGACACTTACCTAATATTGGGCAAGTGGACAAGAAGTCTTATTTTGTGCAAATTGGGCCAATTTTTCTAGTAGCTGACTCCTTTTGTAAAGCAAGATAGACAGTATCTTTTTTGCAAAAACTGCTTGAGAGGTAGATGCCTCTATTTGGGTGACTTGACCAAAGTGGCATAATTTTGTCAAAAGGCACCTCTGCATTGTTATGCCAAAAAAAAAGATAATCAAGCCATATTAAATAGTTTTATGGATGTAGGTCCAAAAGATGCAAAATATGGATAGGCACTTTGGGCCACATCTTATGATTCAACAGTAGCAAAAGATGTCCTTTTTTCAGAAATTTCATCACGATGGACCAAGGAGCCAAAAAAGGTAAGGTCAATTTTGGCCTACAAGAAATAGGATGTGGAAGAAATCTAAGAAGAATTTGAACTCTATAGAATGCCATTGGTGAAAAGAGCCTCATTTACATGATATATCTACTAATTTTGTGAAGAATCCAAAGTCGAAGGTAGAAGCGGCTATGCTTAAATCTATCTCATCACATCAAGCCAAAAAGAAGGACACTATAGCTCTACGGGAATGCAACAAGGATGCCATGATAAGATTATTGCAACACCAAAAAGTGAAGAAAAGAGCCTATGCCAAACATTCAAAACATTCAAAAGCTAAGGAAGAGATGCCTCAAGGTACCATGCAACAATTGGAAGAATTAGAACATGACAAGGCCCTAGCTGGCATTCCTAGGGTGAAGACCTACTTCAAGTGAAGCAAGCATGAAGGATAATCTGTTCATTGTATAATCACTTCATTTTATTTTTGTACCATAGTTTATTTCTCTCATAATAATGAACGTTTATTTGTAGAAAATAAAGAAGAAGCTTGCACCGAGACAATGCAAATGCTTGATGCGGGGATTTGTAGCCTTGATGATGCAAAACTATGGAAATGGTGGCCTTTTGCTCCACACTTTTGAAGATAACCCCTTCGTGTCTAAGCATCCTTGGGCCACCACTCGCCCTATGAGGCATTTCACTCTCCACTTGCCTTGTTGTGGCTTTCAAGGCCACATAAGCACGTACTCACCCTATGCTCAAGAGGTGAGATGGCACATTCACCTACCTTGACTTTTTGGGATAATGGGCCCTCCCTTGCATACACTCAAATCGCCCCATCTATATGCAAAGTCACCTTATTATCAAAACTCATTCGCCCTATTCTTGCCCCACTTACCCTCCATGTGGAACCTAAAAGTTTGCTAACACTCGCCGTACTTGGAACAAAAAGAAAGGCGACCATTCGCCTTTTTTCGAGGAAGCCCATTTGCATTGGCTATAAACCAAAAGAGACTATTCGCATTGTTTTTAGGAATTCTATTGGCATGATATCGGTGACTTGGTGCCCTCAACCCATTGGCATAATATCGGTGACCCCCACTCACCTTGCAAGGAGGAAAAGAAGGCGTCCTCTCATCTTGTCTTTAGGAGGCCTAATTCCCATGGATGGAAGGGCGCCCCTTCACCCTTATTTGCATGGAAGCGCTCATTCACTTTGCCTGGAGTACAAGGGAGCGGTTTCATTAACTACCCCACAATTGGGGCGAACTATATGATTTCTCCTTTCACTATTAATGGTGATCGTTGTGGTCTCTTTATTGTAGAGGATTTATATGTGCCTCCGAACTCTGAAGTCACTCTTATGTCATTTTGTGGTCCTATATATGGATGGAGAGATTGGCATACATGTTATGTTTAAAGCATGACTACTTATGGATTATGCCCGAATGCAGCTTCTCTTGCTAGTAGAGGGAGAGGGATTATACATGCTGAAAATAAAAGATTATATATTGATGGAAGACCTTACACGCATGGAAATATAGCAGGTTTAATAAACACTAGTCGAGGATATAATAGTTCAATGACTAATTGCACATTCGAGGAGTGTAAAAATAGTCACAAATCACCATAGATGAGTAGAAATGTAGCAAGATACATAGTTGTCAATGCTATTACTTCATTACATGTTGGTGATGAATTATTAGTGAATTATGGATGGCGTAGACCTCTAAAAGCACTTTTTGGCTAGAGAGCAATGAAAACTTTCTATCCACCTATCTTGTGTTGCATTGAAAACTCTAATTGATTGAAACTCTTTTTAAATTAACTTACATATTAAGTTTATTTTAAAGTTTACTTTTCATTTATTTATGGAATACTAATGATTTTTATTCATGTGTGTAGATTCCTATGTATGACATTGATGATCTTCCACCACACCATTTATAGTTGCCACTACTCATTTATCAGAAGCTTCCATGAGAAGGCTACACAAAAGTGATCCTCTTGAATATGCAAGATGGAAAGACCTATATTCAAAAGAAGATAAAGTAAAAGAACTTTGCAATAATGATGAAGATGATAGCATGGCAAGTTTTATTGAGGATTGGTATCAAAATGACAATGAAAGCATTGATATTCTAAAAATGAGAAATATCTTTGAGAAGAATGTCTAAAGCATATATATGAAGGAAGTCGCTTGACACGACTAAGTACAAACTTACTTATTCTCAATCTTCAAAATCGTTTTGGATGGAGTAACATATTTGTTTTGGCACTATTAAGGTATATAATTTTATATTATTTATTTATCTATTTATTTATTTACTTATTTATTTATTTTCATTCATATCATCTTTTTTCTTGAACTTATAGGTTACTATTTGAAAAGTTTTTACCAAGCAAGAATATTCTTCCTACATCACATGATGAAATGAAGAAGATAATCAACAATCTTGGTATAGATTATCAGTGTATACATGCATGTCCTAACGATTGTCTTTTATATAGAGGTTAATATGTAGACTCATGTCCAAAATGTCAATCTCCTTGATATAAGGATGAAGAGGTTAAAATCCCAAAAAAGGTATTGAGACGTTTTTCGTTGGCTCCACAAATTAAACATATGTTTCAAAGCCCTAAATTATCAAATCTTTTGACATGGGTATTTGATCATAAAAGTACTAATGGAGTAATGAAAATTCCAACAGATAGTGCAACTTTTCAAGATATTGATTCTAGATGGCCTAATTTTGCACAAGAGCCACGTAATCTAAAGTTAGGAGTTTCATTAGATGGGTTTAATCCATTTTTTATGAAATCTAGTAAATGCTCAACATGAGTTGTGGTAGTCATTAACTAGAATCTCTCGTCATACCTTAGCATTTAAAAGGAACTTTTAATGCTTTCACTTTTAACCTCAGGAAAAAGATAAGTTAAAGACATGAATATATATCTTGCTCCTCTCATTGACGATCTCCAAGAGTTATGGAGAGGTATTAATGTCATTGATATATTGAAAAGCATTAATAAGAGACACTTTATGGTTCGTGGAATTGTGGCTTGGCCTATACACAATTTTCTAGGATATGGTATTTGTTCAAGTAATGATGTAATTTTTTAGTTTAATATGTATACAATTGTATCTAAGTAAATCTAATTATCTTTTTATGGTTTTCATGATGCAGGAATATCAAGTAAGGGATATAAGGCTTGTCCTTATTGTGATGATTGGTTGAGATTAGTTTATAGTAAGAATCTCAATAAAAATATTTATCTATGACATTGATGGTTCTTGCTTGACGATCAACCATTAAGATGCAAAATAGAAGTGTTACATTTTAATGGAAAGATTGAAGCAGGTCAATGTCCAAAACCAATTACACCTATGGATTGGTATCAAAAATGGACAGATGGACCTCTTATAGATCCATAATCCAAAATCTTCAGTGATGATGAAGATAATGAGAATGTAACGATTAGAGATAAAGAAAAATTGACACTAGCAGAGAATATGTTGATATGGTATTCTTTGGAGTATCGAAAGGAGTTAAAGGTGTCTCATCTTGTTGATCATATGCATGTATTCAAGAATATTGGTTATTCAATATGGCAACATCTTCTTGGATTGAAAGACACAATAGCATCAAGAAACGATTTAAAAGAAAAAACTCAAAACCAAAGTTATGGAAAAGTTTTGATAGAACTCAATAAGAAACAACTTATGCACATGCTTCTTGGATACTTACAACAAAAGAGATATAAACTATCAACAATAGGATTCAATCGATCCGAACACCTACATGATATAGAGCATCTTTCTAAAACATGTTTACTATGGATTATAGAAGCTTATCTGGGTTAAAAACACATGATTGGCATAACGTTTTGAAGCATATCCTACCTCTGGTTATCGATGAATATACAATGAAAGGAGTATGGAATGTGATCTATCATCTTGGATTGCTTACAAGGTAATTATCATACTTTTATTTTCAATATATAAGATTATTTGTTATGTTTTATTTATGAAATAATTTCTTTATTATTTGATTTATTATAGTAACAGGTGGATTACATCAAAAGAGATTGACAAAGACCCGATCCCATAAAAGAAACATGAATGTAGTGAGCAACTATGTTTGATGGAGAAAGAGCTTCCAACATCATTTTTTGATATTTAGGTTCATTTATTACTCCACTTTATGGATGAAATAGAGATTGCAAGTGTTATAAACACTCAATGGATATTTTGGATCGAGCAATTTATCGAAATATTAAAAGGTTATATGTGACAAAGAGCAAAGCCAGAAGGATCTATAGCAAAGGGATGGATGCTTGAAGAGTGCATGTATTATGTTAGTGAATACCTTGAAAGAGTTCATGAAGAAGCTCCATGTACATGGACCAACGAGTCTTCTTCAAAAATAACATATGAGATATTATCAGGTAAGGGAGTTCCATTTCAATTTACATTACAAGAAAAAAGTGATGTTTCTACTTTTTAGCATATAATAGTGAATGTATGCAAGCAATAGGAACTTCAAAATCTCTGAAGTAAAAGGTGGAGAAACCAAAGATATAGACATAATCTTGATGGTAACGAGAATACAAATATATCTTTTTTCATGGATTCTCTATATACTCGTATGCAATGAGCCAATGCAAATAATGAAAAAATCTCAGATGAGCAGAGGGAGCTGATGATAGGTTGTGAAAGAAAGGTAATTTAATTTTATTAATATTCTATTTGTTCACATATATGTGTTGAGCAGGATGAAGCCAGCAAAGTCAAGATCACAGTCAAGCATAGGCAAGAGTAAAGTGTCAGAACTCAAGGGGCAAAGTGCACCGGTAGTGCACCTCCAATTGTTCATAAAAAGGGGGAATTTTAATTGTTCACAGACAAGGGTAAAATGGAGATTAAATTGGAGAGTGTTGCAGAGGTATCTCTCTAATTTTCTCAAGGTTCAAAGTGGGTTTTAAAGTGTTTTGGAAGGTTCAGGTGAACCCTCTCTTAGGTGCAAAAGTGAAGGCTTAAAATGAAAAGGTGAAAGTATGTGAAGCGGCAACGAACGCACAAGTGAAATATGGCCCCCCAATTAAATCTTTTGAGTTTTAGTCTAAAGTCACTACCGGACAAAAGAAGGAGTCGTTGGTTGCCACTTAAAAGGACAAATCTTGGGACATCAAGGGACACCAAGATACCATTGGAGTTAGGCGCGTACGTGATCGACACACTAAAATCAAGGCAAGGACCATTCTTGGATCAACCTTAGAGGGAAGCAAGAGTCACCAGTGCGCAACACAGAGAAGTGGAAGTGAAGAGTGCATGGAGAGTGACTAAGGGATTGTGCAGAGAGTGCTAAGCTAGACCCCCAAGGATCTCAAGCTCCCCTTGCAGTGCCGATAGAAGGTATTCACTCCTCCCCCTTTGTGGAAGCTTGGTGCAAGGTGTGCACAAGGATAAGCTTGAAGCAGGTGGAGGTCTGGTGCAGAGGAGGCCGGCGGCAAGAAGACTTTGGGATATTGGGTATTGGTAATTGAGCACTCTGTGTGATTGTGCACAGAAGTATTTGGCTTGTATTGTGCTTCAAACATTGTAATTGTCTTACTGTAATCAAACGGCAAAAGCTTCCAAGGTGTATTTTCTCTTTTGGTCTTTTCATTTTCTCCTACAAACCCTCAAACTCCTTCCTGTCAAAGAATCCCCCAACAAAATTTGGCACGCCCGGTGGGACTTCCAAGGAGATTTTGAGCTTAGGAGAAATCAAGTGCAAAGCATAGAAGAGATCAAGTGTCGACAGAACCACAACCACAATGCTACTTCATCAAACAAAAGGTAAATATTCTTATCAAGTGCCTCATGTTCAGTGGGCTATGAGCTGCTCATGACCGCAACCCGGTCCCAAACATTGAGGGTCACTTGCAAGCAGACAAGAAGGAAGATTGCTAGAAGGTCCTCCAGCCCACTATCTTCAACATCATCAGTCAAGAGCATGGCAGGTCAGGTAGACTTGGAAACTTTACTCTCTAGATTAAATATAAAGTTTCCTTCTTTCAAAGGCCTAGCTCAGGAGGATCCAGATGAACACATTAGAAGGTTTTTGGCACTATGTAAGACTAGAGGCCTAATGGGTAGGGAGGATGCCTTTTTGATTCTCTTCCCTGCCACATTAGAGGGATTAGCTGATAAGTGGTTTATCCAGTTTGCTGAAAACCATTTCACCACTTGGGATGTGTTGAAAGATGCATTTAAAAATCAGTTCCAGCATGGCAACACTACAGAGATTATCATAGAAGAACTAGAGAATTTGAGATTGGGTCCAGGAGAAAAGTTTCCAGAGTTTGTGACCAGGGCCAAAGCACTAATGGCTAAATTGCCAGATCCACCACACGATTTTTTTATTAAGAAATGGTTGGCTAAGCCCCTACCAGTGGCCACTCAGTGCAAAATAAAGGAACTAGTGTTACCTACTGCCTCCATAGATGAGTTCATCAACACAACCACCCGCTTGGAGGAGATAAGGTACCAGTATGGAGCAACTTCTTCCCAACCAACATATGCTACAGAAATGGAGGATCCGGTCATCCAGCTAAGGAGGGAGCTGGAGGGCTTGAAAAGAAATAAGCCCTATAAAGAGGAGGAGTGTGGCTCAATTGAGAAGGGAGATTGAAGCACTCAAGCTCCAAAAGGAAGAGGAGGCCCAAGCAGAGGAATTGGCTCAGCTGCGACAGGAGTTGCAGGAGCTCAAAGGAGGTGGCATCAAGAGCTCAAAGGAGGAGGAATTGGCTCAGCTGCGACAGGAGTTGCAGGAGCTCAAAGGAGGTGGACTTTGGTGTTCCATGTGCAGCAAACAAGGGCATATAGTAAGTGAGTGTCCTCTGTTAAGTATAACTTGCCAATTATGCAGGAAAGTTGGCCATGAGGCCCATGAATGCCAATCAAGGGGAATGCCTGCAACAACATACTGGACACAAGGAGGACCCCCAACTGCCACAAATGTGATGGCTGCTGCACCGAACCAAGGTAACAACTATAATCCCAGACAAAGGAATAATTTTGGAAATGGACCTAGGAGGCCAATCATCTGCTTTAGATGTGGAGAATGCGGGCACTATCAAAGTAGGTGCACCCTACCAGAGAATGCCCCTCCTTGCAGGAACTACCCTGAGGCCAGAGACCATTATACAAATTGTTGCCCTAAGAATCAAGCATCTTCATCAGGGCCCCATATCCAAATGATTTCTGTGCACAAGGAAGAAAGGTGTGATCTAGTTAATGAGCCATCTCCATCTACTAGGGTGGTGCAATTAGAAGAAATAGAATCTTTGACTGTGCAGACAAGAAGCAAAGGGAAGGCTCAAGCAGACATAGGACAAGAATCAAAGATTAAGGAAGGAAATCAAAATAGAGAAACATCTGAATATAAAGGCAACACAGGTGCAGATTCAAGTCAAAAAGAAGATCTCATATGCACCAGTGATGCCATTGGGCATGCCTTCAAAAGGGCTCAGGATGAGTTTGACAAGTCTAATGGAGCCCATGCTCTCAAGGAATCAGAGGCTTCAAAACTACTCAAGTCCATGAAAAAGGAGGTTAGTATTTTTGATTTGATAAAGATGGATGGGAGATTCAGGTCAGAGCTATTGCAGATAATTGATGAAGCTTCCACCACAAGTTTGGTGGCAAAGACTGCTGTTTTACATAAAGGAAAAATTGTAGGGGAAGCACCCCTTACAAATTATAAAAGTCCTCGGCTGACAGTATCTATCAAGGGTCATGAATTTCAAGGAGTTATTGTGGATGGTGGTTCTGGCATTAACTTGATGCCTGAACATACAATGGAAAGGATTGGACTCCACCCTTCAGGGCCTGTAAATTTCACTGTTACTTTGGCAGATCAGAGCAAAGTAAGACCCTTGGGTGTGATCCCAAAAGTCCCACTTGAAGTACAAGGTAATTTATTCATTCTAGATTTTGTGGTTTTAAGATTGCCCAAGGTCGAAGGAGGATGTCCCCTCTTAATTGGACGACCATGGCTGAGGCATGCAAGTGTCATTCATGATTGGGGCAAGGATACTATGTGGGTACAAAAGAAAGGGCAAGAGCTGACACAGATTCATTTAGAAGAAGGCCCAGATAATCAAGGAAACACTAGCATGATGCAAACAGTTGGCATATGCATGGAACCAGAATTAGAGGATCAACCCAAAATAGATTTCGAGGAAGAAGAGGATATTCTAAATTGGCTCCAAGCAGACAACTCTTCCTCTTGTTTTGGAGTTTTCCTTAATAATTCTTGTACATCTGAAGGTTATGATGAAGATAAGGAAAAAGTCCAAGTTGATGGATTGGGAGAGCCCATTACAGACCACAGAAGGGGCAGGAAGACACCCCTCAAATGCAATTTGGAGGAGGATATGACAACCACAGAAAATGAAGTTAATAAAGCTAAAGGCAAGGTAATAGATTCTAGTGAAGAGTGTTCCTTTCCAATTCAAGAAATACCTGCAGGATGGATGCAGGACAAGGAAGAACAGATTGAAATCCAAAACACCCCTGCTTATGAAGCAATGCAAGAAAAGCTAGAAGACAAAGACAAGGAAGGAGATGAGCAGGAAGATGCTTTGGTAGAGAGAAATCCTATCAAAGAAATACAATTAGACACTCAAAACAATAACCGGCCAGTTTTGGTGGCCACTTGGTTGTGGAACCACCCAGGGCTCCTTGAAAAGGTAAGAGCATTCTTGCACCACTACACAGATGTTTTTGCATGGCATTATAAGGATTTAGAAGGAGTACCCTCCATTTATGGAGAACACAGAATTCCTTTGATAGAAGGAGCAAAACCGGTGAGAGGCAAAAGTTATAGGTTAAATCCCAAGTATGCTGAAGTTGTCTATTTAGAGATTCAGAAAATGGAGGATGCAGGAATTATCATCCCTGTAGAACATTCGGAGTGGCTATCTCCCATGGTGATTGTGCCAAAGAAAAACACTAACAAGATCAGAATCTGTGTGGATTTTAGGGCATTGAATAAGGTCACAATTCCAGATGGATTTCCAATGCCATTTGCTGAACAGGTCATAGAAGTAGCTGGTCATTCCCTTTATAGCTTCATGGATGGATTCAGTGGGTATAATCAGATATCCATTCATCATGGGGATTGTGAGAAAACAGCATTCATTACCCCTTGGGGAACTTATGTATATTTGAAGATGCCATTTGGATTGAGAAATGCTCCAGCTACATTCAACCGAACAGTTAATCTCATTTTTGGACCATTGCTACTAGAGTCTCTAAGAATCTTCATGGATGACTTTTCATCTTTTTCAGGTACTCTCACAGAGACTCCATGGGATTGTTTAAAAAAGCATCTAATTCAATTAAAACAAGTTTTTAAGAGGTGCAGAGAAACAAAGCTGAAATTGAACCCAAACAAATGCCACTTTTTGGTGACCCAAGGTATTCTACTAGGACATGTGGTATCTTCCAAAGGTATGGCACCTGATCCAGATAAAATTATAGCTATATTAAAGTTGCCTAAACCTAAATCCCCTAAAGAGATTCAGAGTTTCTTAGGGCATACTGGATACCATAGAAGGTTTATAAAAATGTATGCAGAGATAGCCAGACCTCTGGCTAAACTAACAGGTAAAGAAGTACCTTTTAAATGGGAAGAAGAGGAGGAAAAGGCATATCAAACATTAAGGTCAAGGTTAGTGTCTGCTCCTATTTTGATCACACCTGACTGGTCAAAGATCTTTCATATACATGTAGATGCCAGTGCCTATGCAGTGGGGGCAGTTTTGACCTAGCCCAGTGAAGAATTTAAGGTGGACAGACCAATTCAATATGCCAGTAGAATTTTGACTAAGGCTGAAAGGAATTACAGCACCACAGAAAGGGAAGCCTTAGCAATGGTTTTTGCTGTCCTAAAATTTCGTCATTACTTGCTGGGAGTAAAATTTGTTATTATAACTGACCACCAACCTCTAAAGTACTTGCTCAACAAACCACAAGCCACTGGTAGAATATGGAGGTGGTTATTGTTATTCCAAGAATTTGATTTCTCTGTAGTTCACAAACCAGGTAAAGAGAATGTTATGGCGGATCACCTATCCAGAATCAATATGATAGATCAAGCCGGGGAAATCACCGATGATTTTCCAGATGCTCATTTATTTGCTGTACAAGCTCAAGGTTGGTATTATGATATCAAGAATTTCATTAAAATTGGGTTGTATCCAGTCAAGGCTAATGTTGTGCAAAAGAAGAGACTGCTAATCAAGAGTAGACCATATACCTTCATTGAAGATAAATTGTATAGACAGGGCAAGGATGACAGGTTTAGGAAGTGTTTGGAAGAAGAAGAAGTGAGGGAAGTCCTTCACTCTGCACATGAAGGAACAGGTGGTGGGCACCTTCCAGGGCATATTATGAGTCAGAGGATACTGGATGCTGGTCTATGGTGGCCTACACTATTTAAAGATGCAGATGAATGGAGAAAAACATGTGACCTTTGTCAGAGGTGTGGACCTAAGCCAAAAAAATAGAGGCATAACCCCTTGGTTGTTTCCACTTCCTGGCAACCATTTGAAAAGTGGGGATTAGATTTTGTAGGGCCTATCTACCCTTTGGCGATGCCAAAAAGAGAAAAGTATTTACTGATAGCCGCAGACTATGCCACCAAATGGGCTGAGGCCATAGCATCCACTGACTGCACTGCCCAAACTGTGGCTGATTTCTTATACAGTAACATCATTTGCAGGTTTGGATGTCCACTCGAAATTTGTACAGATCAAGGTACTCATTTTGTCAATAAGGTCCTGCAGGAAATTTTCAACAGGCATAGAATTCTACATAGGACTTCTTGTGCATACTACCCGAGAGCTAATGGGCAGGCAGAATCAACCAATAAAGTATTGATTTCCATGTTAAGAAAGGAATGTATGTTACAGCCCACTTCTTGGGGGCGGGCTTATCTTGGTACATTATGGGCATACCGATTAGCCTATAAAGAAACAGGATATTTCCTTTTCAACTCGTGGCCTTGTTCCCATTGAACCATTTGAGTTCATCAAGGGCTCCTTCAGAACGGAAAGGGTTGAGAAAAACAGTATAGAAATTCCAGCTCGACTGACTGCCTTGCACAAACTAGAAGAATTAAGGACTTTAGCCTCCAAACAGTTAGAGATGATTCAGATACAGAGGAAGGAGACTCATGAAAAAAATTTATGGCACAATAAATTGAAGCCTGGTGACTTAGCTCTTTTACACAGACCACAGATTTCTACTCAAGCCAAAGGAAAATGGATCCCTCACTGGGAAGGCCCTTTTCGCGTTATGAAGATGTTGCATTGGGGTGCTGTGCAATTAGAAACACTCAATGGAGACACCCTGCCATTAGTAAATATTTCCAGACTCAAAGTCTATCATAAAAAGTCATAACAATCACATTTTCATATTTTAGTTCGTTTCATATTTTCATATTTTCTTTTTAATATTTGGCAATAAATTAGCATATCTATATAACTGCTAACGCAATTTTTTTTTTCTTTTATTGGCGAAAATTTTTTATGGCTCTTTAATCCTGATAGCAACTTTTAACGCCACTCTTTTCTTTTACTTTTTATATGAATGAAAAAAAAAGGGGGATGTTGCCTCTCCTCTCTTTCGAAACCCCTTTAGTCATCGAACCATCCTTTTCTTGTGCGGTGAATGTTAATTCTTCTTGCTATTTAATACACCAGTCGCGTTAGTCCATGGCCACCCTGCTTCTCAACATCCTTGATGTTTGGGATTACTCCGACTCCCCATTTTTTAAGAACCTCTGCCTACAATCGCCCTCGTCCCCTACCTTCCCTCGTCCCCTACCTTCACCACCGTGCATACCACGCCCCTAGCCTTCCCCGTAGCCTCTTCGGATACCATCCTTCCCTACCCCTGCAAACCTGCCACCCAACACCTAACACCACCCCTGCTGAGCCGCCCCAAACACCATCCCCAACCCCTGCCGACCCACAGAGCCGCCCCTACCCGCCTCCACCAACCCTCATCCACCTCTCCATCACCCCCTTCTCAGCGCCTGCCCTCCTCCGCAACCGCAGAAGCCCCCCCATCCCGCCTCCGCCACCCCTCCACCACACCTCAATCACCCCATCACCGCCAAGCCCGCCTTTCCCCGCCCTCCTCCGCACACAGAGCCGCCGTTATCGCCAAGCCGCCTTTCCCCGCCCTCCTCCGCACAGATTCCCCGCCCTCCCCTGCCCCGCCGACCCCGCCTCTCTCCGCCTAGTCATACCCTCCCCACCCTCCCCCGCCCCTGCCGAACCCCGCCTTCCCCTTCTCCCCGCCTCTGCCGCCCTCGCCAAGCCCGCCACGCCCACCTTCCCCCGCCTGCGTCGACCCGCAGAGCTCCGCCTGCCGCCCCGCCGAGTTCCGCCGCTCCATGCCTCCCTCCGCCCCGCCGCCCCGCCGAGTTCCGCCGCTCCCCGCCTCCATCCGCCCTGCCGCCCCGCCGAGTTCCGCCACTCACCGCCTCCCTCCGCCCCGCCACCCCGCCAAAACCGCCGCTGCCTGCCATCCCCCGCCCCGCATTCCCCCGCCCCTACCGAACCCCACCTTCCCCTTCTCCCCGCCTCCGCCGCCCTTGCCAAGCCCGCCACGCCCACCTTCCCCCGCCTGCACCGACCCGTAGAGCTCCGCCCGCCGCCCCGCTGAGTTCTGCCGCTCCCCGCCTCCCTCCGCACCGTCGCCCCGCCAAGTTCCGCTGCTCCCCGCCTACCTCCGCCCCGCTGCCCCGCCGAGTTCCGCCACTCACCGCCTCCCTCCGCCCCGCCGCCCCGCCAAAACCGCCGCTGCCCGCCTTCCCCCGCCCCGCCACCCACCGCCACGTTAGTTGCCCCGCTGAGCATCTCTGAGCCACGGTTGCACCCACCTTCTTCCATCATGCACTACTTACCTCCACCCCATCGCATGCATTGCCGCCGCCACCACCTCTCCCCTCCGACATTTTCAGAGCACCCGCGAATGCACACCTTCCAATTACCCCGACCCCTTCAAATTAAGCCCACGGATCCCTCCATCATCACTTAAATGCTAAACCCTCACCAACAAACACCATCCTGTTCCAAAACCTTCAAGGACTAGAGCAAATCCACAAGGTCCATCGACTACAACAAATCAACCGACTAAGGCCCCCTTTTCCTTCCCTCATCGCATACCGCTCACCATTTATACTAAAACGTTCTTCCTCGAACCCTATGGCCGATTCCGCCGTGCAAGAAGATTATTCGGATTTCACTCCTTCAGCACTGCATACAACCAATCCCAATTACCCTCATCCTGCCCCATCGCTAACGGCCCCCATCCAGGCCCCTTTTGATGATCAACAGATCCCGACATTGCCTTCAAACCCAACCATCCCGACATTGCCTGCAAACCCAACCACTGTCGATTTGACTCCACCACTCCCCACTCCAATTCTCAACATTCCCACTTATTCGGTTCAATCGGATTCCACTGCCATCTATTCTCCACCTCCACTCCCTCGCCATCGTTCTCCTTCTCCGTCTGCTTCTCATTCCTACCAACTCAATTCACCTTCAGGAGATTATATGCGACTTTTTCTTCCACCCGATTTAGATCTGCAGATTCGTATTCACTTATCCCTACCCACCATCGAACTTCGTCGTCTGTTTTCTGTCGAAAATCTTCAGCAGGCGGGTCTCTGGGGATTAGCAAATGTTTTCCTGAATGATCCTTCCACTGATAGAGATGTCTATGAGGCTCTTCGCCTCTTTCCTAATTTTCGAACAGGCACTCTCTCCATTTCGGCCATTGCAGCTGGTCTCGGATCCTCCCTCCTCCACTTCAATAATCCGCCCTTCTTATATTCTGAAATGTCGGCCTCTGCCACAATTGACTTTTGTCGAGATCGCTTTGACCATAGTGCCCGATACTCCATCCGCATGACATCCATACTTAATTCATTTATTTTTTTCTTTTTGCTTCACAACCCCACATCTTCAATTCCATGGTCCGATATTCGCATTGCGGATCCCCTATTTTGCTTCCTCAATAGCCGCCCATATCCTTACGCCGCCCTCCTCTTTGGTTCCTTACAGTTGCGTTCCCGTCGTCTTCGTGAGGCTCTGACAAGGGGCTCTCGTGCATTCTTTATTTACTCTGCCCCATTCATCGCTTGGATATACCAATTACCATTGCACTCATTCAATACTCCCGCTATTCTTCAAAGCAATGTCAACACCCAGCTTAGCACTGTCTGTCCACCATCCACATCCCACCTCCCTAATTCACCTCCCATCTCCATTGACTCCGCTTCCGCTTCCACTCCTGCTAATGCGAACATTCCCACTCCTGACCCCATCATTTCTTCTGGCCCTTCTCCTTCCGCAGAAGCTTTTGGACCCTCTCCTACAACGGCCGCTTTCCGACCGCTCATTCAAACACAACTCAACCCCCACAACCCAACATGTACACCACCTCGTCCTCCCATTTCCATTCCCCCACCTACCACTCAGCTCCCCCATACCCAACCCAACCCATCTTCTGCACCTACCCATATTCCCAATCCGCCTGTCGCACCTGCACCGCCAACTGAAATTCCTTTGGCCCCTTCCTTTTTAGATTTAATCTGAGAGGCCAGTGCCATTGCTCTTGGAAGTGCTAACGCCTCCAAGGTATCCTTAGATTTTGTCTCGGCTGCAGCTTCTATTCATCAGCAATATATTTCTACAATTGATAACATCAATCGCATGGCCACGTCTCAATGGCAATCCCTCCAGGAATCGACAAGATTACTCAGAGAAAAAAGAGACAGATATAGAGATATGGCTGATTCCGCGTTAAAAGCATTGTCGGATATTCAAAATCGCTCTTCCTTAGGGTTATGTGATAATGCTGCTTGCCGTCGTATCAAACGTGAACGGGACCATCTTAGGTAGTGCCTCAGTTCTCTCCAGCTCACGATCGAACAAGCTTCAACTCCTTTGCCCCCTTCCCCGCAAACTTCCGATGCAGGAATAAACCCCCCTTTTCCATAATTCCATTCGCTTCGCATTTTAGGCTTCAACTTCCATTACATAGATTCAACCAATAATTTCTTATTCTGCAATTTTCATGTTTCAATTGTGTTACTGTAAGGGTTATTTTGGTCTCTCCGGGACGGAGAGCACATTAGGTGGTGGGCATCTGTTGAGCAGGATGAAGCAAGCAAAGTCAAGATCACAGTCAAGCATAGGCAAGAGTAAAGTGTCATAACTCAAATTTTTTGGGATTCCATTTCTTGGGGAAATGCTGTCAAAATTTTTCTTACCGCATGGCGTTACATACGCACTTACCTTTAGGTAAGAATGTTATGGCATGGTAACATGCCTTTTCTGCAAACATCATAAGATGTAGGCATGCTTTTAAGCATGTATTTGATGGAATTAGTACCATCACACTAGTACAGATAAGACAACTTCAATAGAAATAAGATCCCTACATATAATCCTTATGGATTTAGATTATACGATTGACGGGTGCTTATGTGATTCGAGTGATGGTTAAGAAGGCCACAGGCATGGCACTAGCTCTATGGTATAGATCATAGATCCCTTAGTCAGGAATCACTGGGGTACCCAATACATATATATGTATATCTGGATCTACACAGAGGTACTTAGACCTAGTCTTTGTACCTAGGAACACGTTGGTTTGGAATAGAAAGGGATATCCATTGTCACATATTGACTAGAACCAAACTAACTAGTTCGAGGACATGGGACTCATTTGAGTCCACTGACATGATTTTAAGATATGGGATTCATTAGAGTCCACCTGTATATTCCATTTTCATATATATGGAATATATATTCGGTTTAGTGTAGGTATGGTACCGTGAATTGGAAGAAGTTTTCACTGGTATGGGACAGTGAAAATGACTTCCCTTTGAGCACTCTTCTTCTATGGCCAAGGAGAAAAGGACTCATCATTCATGGCATCATGTCTCACTAGATCATAGGAGAGCACATCTCCTTAGGATTGGGAGTTATCCTTCATTGTTTAGGGAAGATTTATTCTTCGAGTAGAGAATGTGATAGGTGATTTTATCACCATTGGTATCGCATACTCATTTTCGGATTTTTAGGAAGGATAATTCCATTAGTTTGATGGGATCTTATAGATCCATGCATAGAGGATGGTTGGCAGAGATAGATTTTTGGTATGGATACACATGTTTATGGTATCATGTCATATCCTTGCTTACCATTTTCATAGAGGGATTTGACCCTTATTAGGGATTTATTTTCTCCACTCTTCACTACGTACTGTATAATGAGGGATTATGCATCAGCCGTGGAAGAGAGGAGCAAATAAATTCATGCGTTTCTCTTTTAAGGGAAGAAGAAAGTGAGAATCAGCTCAGAGATCCATGAGAGATCTCACTTTAGTTCAGTGGTCTCACTTTACCTCCTGCTCTTTGAGAGAGAAATAAGGAAAGGAAAACATGATTTCTTCATAGGAGAAGAATAGAGTATGTTTTACTTTAGACAGAAGAGGTGTTTGGGAAACATCTCTTAGTCTTTATTTCAGAAGGAATTCATTTACTCTACTTTTCAGTGTAATTTTCCTTCACATGGGAGTCTCTTTCTCCACTAGTTTTGAAGGAAAACATGGAGAACTTATGTACATGTTCTCAGTTATGAGTAGAGTAAATGGATTCTGTCGAGAAAGGGAAAGTGGAATAGGTTCCACTGCTAGAGCTCTTTTCCTTAGAAGAGATTGAATAGAAAGAGAGAGAGTTTCACTTTCTCAGTTTTAGGTTCTCTAGATAGAAGTGGCACTCTGCTATCAAAGACAAGAGGGGATCAATTAATCATGATGGTTAGATTGAGTCTCACTTGTAAACTCTAGAGAGAAGCAGTTATGCTATTTTCATTGATTGTCCTTGACTAGGTGAGATAATCTAGTTATTGACATTAGTTAGACTGGGAGTAGATTGACGATACTTCTCTTTTGAGTTTCTAAGAGATAGAGATATATCTAACCTTTTAGGGTACCAAACTCTTAGTTGGTGTTACATCATGAGTATGATGAGTAAACATCAGTTAGGAGGATGGGTACTTAGGGATTATCTGAATCTTAAAGGGAATGCTTTCTGCATTCATATGGCAAACTACAGGGAAGAGAATATTTTAGAGTTTGCACTAGTGCCAATAGATGCTCTTCCAATAGAACTTAGTCCAAAGGTAATGGATAACAAACCACAAATTTCTTGGTTGGTGAAATGTAGAGATTGCATTTTACTACCAAGAAATTCCTATGTATGAGCTACATGATGGATGTGCACAGCACACAAGGTAGTTTAGATTAAACTATTACTTGTGATTACACTCAAGGTTAGGAAGACCTAGAGTGGTATGAGGGCAATCTATCATTTAGTCTTAGATGGGTTTGGAGTCACTTGTTATGGAACTTTGTTCTATATTTTATAGGATTCTATGGTTTACTATCTCCATTATGATATGGTCAAGCCTATAAGCTTGGCACCTTACACTTAATTTTCTTACTATTACTCATAGAGTAAACATCACATGGACTTAGGCCATTTTGGTGATATTATATATTATGGGAGTGATAGTTTGGAGGTTGAGTATGCATGGGAGATAGTAGGCACCACTCAGACGGTTTCCCACCTTTGAGATGATCTCATATGAGACTTCTTAAAGGGAAGGACACAGGGAAACGACACACAGAGATGACCATGTACATAGAGTACATGGGGTTCAGGGGAGTCCGAGCACTTTCTTCTACCATTATGGACATTTCATTTACATTTTCGAGGACGAAAATGCTTTTCAAGGGGAAGGAAATGTCACATCGTATGGTGGTCATGTCTCTTGGTGCGAACATCCCTTATGTTAGATGGGCATGTAATGCCACCTGGCTAGAGTGAGGGATACCAATTTAAGGTAGAAGAGATTAAGGAGTGTGATATGAAACACACAGATAAGAAATGAGACAGCTCGGACGCGGTCGGGCGGTACGAATCCATCAGATCCCTGTGTCTGAGTTCACAAGTAGATGGAGCAAAAGACAACTCAACAGTATGGAGCAAAGGGTGTGAGTTTGCAAGTAGACGGAGCAAAAGACAACTCAACAGTATAGAGCAAAAGGCAACGTAACATTTTACCTTGTTCCGAGTTAGTTATTACTTGTCGGAGTTCAAAGTCTGTGGAAGCACGTGAACAACACAAGGAAGAAGACAAAGCTTGGAGTACAACACACAATATTAAATGTATTACCACTAGAATGTAAAAAGATAAGTAACCCATTAGGGCAATAGGCATATATACAAGTTGGGGGGGAAGAACCTCCTAAAGAGGGAAAAAAGTGCCCTGATGGTCCTAGTGTGTTCACACATATCACTACCTAAATATATTAACAAATCCCCCCTAGGAGTGATGCAATGAACAAGGAGCTTGCACTCATGTATAAGGAAGTGGCAAGCTATGTGGAATCAATCCACAAAAATGAGATACAAGTGCACATATGCTACGAATAGTAGTCATTCAGCAAGTAGGATCAAAGCTTTCATCAAAATCAATGCCTCTTTCCTAAGCATAACCCTTTGCAACAAGCCTAGCCTTATACCTGTCAACTGTTCCATCATCTTTATGCTTAAGCTTGTATATCCACTTAGTGCCAATGGCCTTCTTGCTAGGAGGCAAGTCACATAAAGACCAAGTACCACTTTTCATTATAGCATCATATTCAGATTGCATAGAAGCCATCCCATTTTTTGAATTTTGTGCTTCATTGAATGAAACAGACTCATTCTCATCATAGAGATTAGAGGCAGCCATAACATAGCAATCTGATGCAAAAGAGGCACTATGAGAGCCTGAACAAGGATGATATGTCAGGGGTGTATCTAATTTGTTATCATGCAAAGTCTGCACCAGCCAGTTTTGCATAGTTTTTGCCTCCTCAATATCAGCTCTCTCATCAACAAGTGCATCATGCAAATCTGCATCAAAAATAGAATGATCTGCATCATCACATGAAACTTGTAAAGGCTGAGAAGTTGCCTCATTAGTACTAGCACTAGACTATCCACCTGTAAAAAGAGGCAACAAAGTATCATACATGTCCTTAGAGCTAATAGATGTCTCCTTAGTACATGAAATTAGTGACTGAATAGCATCTTCCAAAAAAATAACATCACGACTAACCAAAATGTGTTTAGTCTATGGATGATACAAACGATAGTCTTTTCTTTCAGAATTATACCCAACAAAAATACATTTCACTGCTTATCATCCAATTTCCTACATTGTTGTTCAAGCACTAATGCATATGCTAGACAATAAAAAATGCAATGGTGAGCAACACATGGCTTGTGACCATGTCAAGCCTCATATGGAGTGATAGACTACAATGCTTTAGTGGGACACCTATTAAGTACATATGCTGCACACATGATAGCCTCAAGCTAGAAACTATGTGGTAAAGCTTAACTCTTGACCATACATCTTTCCATCTCCATGAGTGACCTATTCTTTCGTTCAGCAACTCCATTCTATTGAGGTGTATATGGCATTGTACACTGATGTTTATCCCACGTTCAACCAGAAATGCATTAAAGTCAAAAAACATATATCTCCTCTCTCGATCAGAATGGAAGGTGCCTATTTTACATGCTGATAGATTTTCAGCCAAAACCAATAACTATTTGAAGCACACAAACACTTTGAACTTTGCTTTCAATGAATATACCCATGCATGCCTAGAAAAATCATCGATGAAAGCCACAAAGTAAAGATAGTTTCCAAAGGAGGATCTTTGCATAGGACCACAGAGATCACTGTGAATAAGCTATAATTTCTAAGTGGCTCAAACTGAACCATCCTTTGGGAATGAGGAACACTGCATTTTGCCCAAAACACACCCTTCACATATATGTTTACTATGTGCCTCAAGTTTGGGTAGAGAGGAGATCATTTTAGTTTCTTACAGGCATAGCAAACTAGCAAAATTTAGATAACCAAAGGGTGCATGCCAAAGCTTTACATATGACATAGCCTGAGAATCATGTACTACACATGCCAAATCATTCAAAGATTTTTCATAGTCTATGAACTTATACAGCCCATGACATAAAATGCCAAAAGCAATAATCATGTCGCCATTTGACAGATCATGTATTGTACATCTGTCATCAACAAATTTCAGAGCCAAGCAGATCTTGACTAAAGTTGAAACTCATAATAGATTATTCTTGATCCCTAACATAAATAAAGCATCCGACAATGTAAAAGAACTACCATAAAAATAGTCAGAATGATCTTATCAACTCGCCATGATAGGATAAGAGGAATTGTTGGCGCATGTGAGAGTATGCCGTGTAGGGGCAGGCTTGAGTGAAGTGAAAAAGCTACGCTGCGAGGTAATATTTTTGGTTGCCCCAATATCAAAGTACCAAACATCTGAGTCTACTGTAGATATACATTGTTGAGAAGAAGATGGATGAAAATTGCAAACAATAGTGAATGCCCATTCTTCATTCTGCACTAGATTAGAAACTCTGTTTTTGGTGTAGGCCTCTGTAACAACCATTCCAGCCTCTTCTCTTAGCCTCTTTAATAGCCATTTTTGGATAACTCTTTATGACATGATCATTTGCTTTATAGTATTTACAAAAAAAAAATGTTTTCTTCTCATCTATGTCATCCTTGTTTGATTGTGTAGAATTAGCAAGTTTCTACATGCTAATAGAAGTACTCCATTTACCTTTGCCCTTCTGACTAGCCATGAAAGCAAAATATATATTACATATATCATGTGATGGATACTTAGATATATAGATGATCCTCCATCCAATCCAATAATGAAGTGCCCATCAACCTCATTTGTGTTCATCCTCTTTATTTTTATAACTATTATCTCTCTTAGCTAAATAGAGACAATGTATAACTTGATCAAACTAATGTAAACAAGAGCCACAATAACAAAAAAATGACATGTATCATGGCTTGAATTTCATATGTATTGTCAATAAAATTCCCAAAGAACTATAGAATCAAAATAGGATTAAATATGTGCTTCTTTACGAAGACATATATCCTCCCCCCTTAATCAGAATGGAGGGTGCCTATTTTACATGCTGACAGATTTTCAATTGAAACTAGAAACTATTTGAAGCACATAAACACTTTGGACTTTTCTTTCAATGGATATATCTATGCATGCTTGGAAAAATCACTGATGAAAGTCACAAAGTAGAGATAGTTTCCAAAAGAGGATGTCTGCATACGACCACAGACATCACTCTGAACAAGTTGCAATTTTTTAGTAGCTCAAACTAAACCATCTTTTGAGAATGAGAAACGCTACATTTTGCCCAAAATACATCCTTCACATACATATTTACCAAGTGCCTCAAGTTTGGACAGAGAGAACATCATTTCAATTTTTGGCAGGCATAATAAACTAGCAAAGTTTAGATGACCAAAGCATGCATGCCAAAGATTTGCATCTTACATAACCTGAGAATCATGTATTACACAATATGCCAAATCATTCATAGATTTTTCATAGTTTATGAGCTTATGTAGCCCACGATATAAAATGCTAGAAGCAATAATCATATCACCATTTGACAAATCATGAACTGTACATCTATCATCAACAAATTTCACAATCCATTCAATCTTGGCTAAAGCTGAAACTAATAACAAATTCTTCTCGATCTCTGACACAAATAAAGCATTCGATAATGTAAAAGAACTACCATCTGTAGTAGTCAAAATGATCTTACCAACTCCCATGACGGGATAAGAAGAGTTGTTGGTGCATGTGACAATATTCCCTATAGGGGCAAGCTCGAGTGAAGTGAAGAAATTGTGCTGCAAGGTAATATGTTTGGTTGCCCCACTATCAAAGTACCAAACAACTGAGTCTATTGCAAACATACACTGTGAAGGAGAAGATTGGTCAAAACTGCAAACAATAGTAAACACCCATTCTTCATTCTGCACTAAATTAGCAAACTCTGCTTTTACTGTAGAGGCTTCTACAACAACCATTGTAGCCTCTTTTTTCTTAGCCTCTTTAGGAGCCATTTTTGAACAACTCTTTATAACATGATCATTTGCTTTAGAGTACTTGCAAAACAATTTTTGTTTTCTGTTTTATTCTCGTCTCTGTCATCCTCCTTTGATTGTGTCGAATTAGCAAGTTTCTGCTTGCTAATAGAAGAGCTCCATTTACCTTTGCCCTTCTGACTAGCTAGGAAAGCATAATATATATTACATATATAATGTGATGGACACTTAGATGGATAAATGATCCTCCATCCAATCCAATAATGAAGTGCCCATCAACCTCATTTGTGTTCATCCTCTTTATTTTTTACAACTATTTTCTCTCTTAGCCAAATAGAGACAATGGATAGCGTGATCAAACTAATGTAAATAAGGGCCACAATAACAAAAAAATGATACGCATCATGGCTTGATTTTTCATATGTATTTTGTCAATACAATTCCCAAAGAAGTATAGAATCAAAATAGGAGTCAATCTATGCTTCTTTACGACATACATCTTACATGCAATGTACTCTAAAACATGTAATGTAATAGTCTGAGTCAATACAATTCCCAAAGAAGTATAGAATCAAAATAGGAGTCAATCTATGCTTCTTTACGACATACATCTTACATGCAATGTACTCTAAAACATGTAATAGTCTGAGTCCATGTAACCTAGTGGTTTGACACCTTGAGTCTCTGGGAGGAAGTCCAAAGTTCAAGGCTTGGTTGGACAGAAGATGGGTGCCTCTAGCTTATGAGGTCAGGTGTGTGAGTGTGTTTCCAATTCATTGTACTAAAAAAAAACATGTACTAGTTGTGTGCAGAATATGACATACATCTGTGTGTATTTCATGATATGCATGGCAAACTTAGCATGAGAAAAATTCAGAGCAGCCCAAAGAAGTGGGCGATGCATTATCTGCTAATATCCAATCTGTTGAGCTTTAGAGCTGACCTATCCTAACATGCGCAGGGAACGTTACTCTGCGGATGAGATATGGCGGTCCCCATGCAGATCGCAGCGCCTGCATAACATCGTCATTGAGCAGCTCCACTCCTTCTCTGCGAGCCCGCTGCAATGTAGTCCACGACTCCAGGAAAGCCAAAAAACCCTCCAACGAAGCCTCCTTGACAGCGTTCATGCGCACCACAGGCGCCATACCTGGCGGTGCATCGAAAGGAAACTGAATTGTCCGGTACCGTTCTCGGACGTAGAGCAGCTCTTCATCCCAAAACGGCAGCGACTTCTCCTCCATCTGTGCCACCAGTGCGTCCACCGCCGCGTTCACCTCCGGCGCGGTGTAGCACCACACTGCTACGACGCCGCCGGGCTTTCGCAGGAGGTGGCGCACGTGCTCGTAGAAGGAGGTGAGGTGGAACCAGTGCACGGCCTGCGCTGCGGTCACAAGATCCAGCGACCCTTCCTCGCCCACAACTGACGCCACTTCCTCGTCGGTAAGTGGGCCGCAGCTGGTGAGCCTGTAATTGATGTTGGGCCGCCTCGCGGCGCAGCGGAGCTGCTTCTCGCTCACGTCTGTTGCTATCACCTCTTCGAAAAATTCTGCAAGCTGCCGGCGAAGACACAGCCACAAAAATGTCAGCAGCCTGTGGACTATTGAATCCTCAAGGGGCATGATAAATTTTCTCTCTCTCTCTCTCTCTCTCTCTCTCTCTCTCTCTCTCTCTCTCTCTCGCGCGCGCGCGCGCACACACACACCCCGTTTGCCGCTTGGCCGCTGCCAGTGCCCGCATCCCACACTCGTCTGCGGCTTTTGCAGAGTGAGGCGAGAAGCTCAAGCAGCTCTCTGGGAGGGGACGGCCTGGTGAGCGCATACAATTCCGCACGGTTTCCGAAGAGATCGTCCATCCGCTTGGCATCCCCATCCGCTCCGGTTGGCCTCGTCTCCAGCGATCTCGAGTCTCCTTCTTCTGCACTTTTATCAGCTCCAGCGCAGGTCGCTAGACTCGCTACTCTCGTACTAGCATTCATCGCCGGGGACTCCATATTCATCTACAATCTGTTTGCTGCAGACGACGGATCGGCGTCCTTCAACACTCCTTCACCATACTTCCTGCGCCAGAGACCGTATTACTGTAATCGATCTGATGAACAGGAACGCAGAGGTACAGCCTGCAGCCTAGAGTGCATTTAAGGAGGCGTTATGCTGGGCTGCAGCCTGCAACTGCCAAAAACTGATGATCGTATTCGTCTCCTCTCATCATCTACTTCCTCGATTCCTCTGTCGTCTTCGGTCTCACGAGCCACATCCATAGACGTTCTCTGGAGTCAACAACTACATTTTCTTAGTGATCGAAGGAAGCTGTCCCACGTCGGTATGGCAAAACTTAGCGCCAAATGCGCCATGTTCCATGAAAAACGATCTCGACCTTGGCAGTGACTTCGAGGAACACGGTCCACAAAGCAACCACCACCAGTGATGTATACCATTGGCACGCACAGTGTTGTATTTAACCATCACTGGGGTGATGTATACCATTGGCACGCACAGTGTTGTATTTAACCACCACCAGTGATGTATACCATTGGCACGCACAGTGTTGTATTTTGACGGTCTACCATGCATTCAATTTTGAAGATTATTTACACATCGTACCTGTATTTGATCACTTCAATGTAGTTTTTGAAAGTTCAAGAATTTTTTAATTGTATTTTACGGTAAAAACTGGTCGAAATGGACAATACGGCTGTCAAAAATCAACACTGGTCACGGACCACCATCGTCTAGGTTTCAATCGTTAGTAGAGGCAAATATTATTATTATTTAGAGAGTGCACGAAAATTGGAAAGTACTCATTATGAAAGGGTGGGTAACCCTCATCGTAAAGATTCCTTTACACATGTTGAGCTGTTTAAGATTTAAACTCGGTTCATCCTCTCAATGAGTTCATGGCGTAAACCACTTGCGCCACAATCTCTCGATAGCGGTCTTAAATACGGAGGCCCTTTATTTTAAATAAATAATACCTCTTTTGCTTCTTTTGAGGCATCCATCTTGCTTCTTTTCTTTTGCTTCTTTTGAGGCATCCATCTTGCTTCTTTTCATTAGTTTATTTCTTCTGCTTAAAAAAAAACTTGAATAGGCGATGGGGGTATGCTTTAGTGGTTATGGCACTTGAACTATTCTCGAGAGTTGATCAAATTCCCACTGCCCTTGATGTGTAAACTAACCCTTCGGTAGATAAGACGAGGTATCTGAGTTGGGCGTGTTCTAGTTTCAAAAAGTTTAAAGCATAAATGACATAGTGTAGCATAAGATCAAACTCCCAAAAAGACATCGTTTGAAACTCCCAAAAAGAAATGTTTTGAAATAGAGGTCTTGTGTTCAACTTTGGAGCTGGACATGTAATGGTTTTCACCATTTTAAATGAGTTGTATCAGTCGTAACTTTGTCTAACCCTTGCTTTGTGAGATATTGAGATCCCGTGGATACTATGAAAAATCATCTGTACAATTGTTCTTTCAAAATTAAAGCTTGGGGGAGTAGGCGCATGCCGAACCTCCATTTCAGAAAAAAAGCAATCTTGAATATGCGACTACTTTTACATACATTAATGATGACTTTGAATAGGGAAGGCATGTTATGAAGAGATGTTATCCTATTTCCATGATTGATGTGAATGACTTTTTTTATAATAAGAATCGCCCAGAAGCTTTCTTTTTTGAGGATTGTTCAAAACTTGAATGATCATTTGTCATATTCTAGAGACATTTACTTTGGAAATCCCAGAAGCTTTCTTTTTTGAGGATTGTTCAAAACTTGAATGATCATTTGTCATATTCTAGAGACATTTACTTTGGAAATCCCAGTGTGCACTTCTACACTTCCAATGTCAAAGAAGTGGGACTTGAACTATAGAACAACTTTGAAAGACTCAAGTGCAATTATCACCAGACCGCATTACTTCACATTGTCCTAAAAATATTTGATATTGTCCAAAATCCTCGTAAGTGAGTTGGTTGGGCACTTATCTCTTGAGGTGGAGGTTGTGTGTCCAATCCCTATGGGTTGTTGGATATGCCTCAGTTAGTGTAGCTAGCCTATCTATGTAATGCATTCGGGCCGTCAAAACTAGATGCCTTCTGACAATTGAAAATAGCCCATGCTTCAATCAGTGTTGCTAGCCTATCTATGTAATGTGTTTGGGCCATCAAAATTAGATGCCTTCAGACAACCCATTCCTTGTAATGTTTTGACAATCTAACCCATGCATTGTGGGATAGAGGTCCTATGGGTACTATGCTCTTCACTTGTACAATTACTCTTTCACTACATTCAATCCCTAGGAGATTAGGATTCGGCCAAACTTCCTTAAAAAAGAAAATCTTCAATATTGATGATTGTGTCACTTCCTTTCTAACATCAGTGTGATATGATCTTTAAAAAGAGAGATATTTACAATATTTTTTAATTTCTTACATCATTGTCTCTCACTGTTGCCCTCTTGTGTTCATAAAATGACAAAACTGAACTTTCAAGGTTTTCGTTGGTATGGGAGATTGATTTGGAAGTTTAAAGTACTATGATAAATATAAATTGATCATTGAATGTCCATTATCTTTTATAAAGACTTTGATATCATTTTTGTGCATTTAATGCTTCAGAATCTCAAACGTTCTCTTTACTTTTTGATAACTTTTTGATAAAGAATTCTCAAACATTCCTTCATTTATTTAATGCTAAGAATTTTCAAGCATTCTTAGCACCTTGCAAAGCTAATCTATAAGGATTCTCCATCAAGGTATAGTTTTGCAGGCCTCTTTCCTATACAAATTTTCTTTCTTCTTTTCCTCTCTAGCCTCCCTGTTTGCATGAACACAATGTTATTTTTGTGTGCTTGTATTTTTTTTCCTTTTTTAAGTGTTACAGGTGAAAGAATAAATGACATAGAACATACCAAAAAGTTAAAAGATATTTTATTATTTTTTCAGTGAAGGACTTGCAAACGCTACCGATATCGAGTCAATATTGCATACTCTTATATATATATATATATATATATATATATATATATATATATATATATATATATATATATATATATATATATATATATATATATATATGTGTGTGTGTGTGTGTACGATACAAAGATTATGCCATCCTCTTGTGCTCTCTCACGATTTGACTTGAGATGGAGATCTAAGAAAGTTCTCAATGAAGGGGTTAAAAATGATACTACTATCAAAGCAATGTTGAACGAGTATGGATCTATATTGGGAGGTTGATAGATGCCTACGGAAGTCCTTAAGCCTCCATTTGTAGAAGAAACATAGGGAGGAATTTATCCATGAAATAAATAGTCTACACCATTCATTTATGATCAAGATCCAATGGTTGAAGGTTTGTATGATCCAAACTAGAACTAGTACCTTTTGTAGACAACTCTTGATCTTGGTTGATCCAATGGCTCACATATATGAAACATTCCTTGGAAGAGTAGGTTGATGACTAAAATTCAAAAAAACAAAAACCAAAAGAACCTCATCTAAATTCAAATTCAAGAATGTAGCAATGTTCAATGTACACTATCACCTAGCTTCTCCTCAAAATACAATCCTCATAGAACAAAGGATCGTGCAACATTAGTGATGCCCCATGAGGATGAAGCATTGAACATGTCTAGTTCATCCCCTCAAAGTTCACTAATAAGGTAATGTGATTCTCAATTCAATGTTGATAATATTCTCTTTCTCACCTACATAGATAACCTCTTGCTCACCCACTCTCTCACACACACTCACACTCATTCTCACCCTCACACATATACACACAAATTCTTTCCTCACTCTCTCTCTCTCTCTCTCTCACACACACACACACACATTATCCTCACCATCACACACACACACACACACACTATCCTCACCCTCTCTCACACACATTTACTCTCTTTCTCTCTCTCTCTCTCTCTCACATACACACATACTCTCTATCCCTTTCTCTTCCACTCACACATATCTCTTCGTCTTTTTTGTTTCTCTCTCTCTCGCTTTCTCTCCATTGAAGTAATACGGTCAGCACACTAGAGAGAATGACTTTTGACTACCCGTCCAACCTACCATCATATAGATTTTGGGATTAATCATGACCTCTAGGGTTAAGTAGAATCAACGTATGCATGCACAATCTCCACCCACTCCTTTTGCACCTTCCTGTAGGGTCTACAAGTGTTATGTGTACTCACCACTTGACTTAAGTCTTTCTAAATTCAAGTTACATCATGTTTAGTTGAGTGGATTCTTCTAGACGGTTGTAGAGCTATTTGGAAAAACTCTCCTCCCAAGCTTCTCATGGGGGTTTAACCAAAGATCTCCTCCTTCCCATCCTTGAGATTTCACCACTAGGCTAAGCTTATGAATTGTTTAATACTCTAGAAGTACTTAATGTTATCACTATCTTATCTCAAACTTTGTCCAAGCTTCTTTAAAGCATCCCCCTCTCTCGTTCCCACCTTCCCCCCCTTTAAGTACATTTTCATCCTTGAAAATATGCTTCAAGTTTGAAAGTATATAATAGCTTTTCCCTCGAGCCCATGGTCCAAACTAAAGGACATGATCTTCATCTCTCTTATTCGTATCTTTAAACAGAAGGTGATCCTATCCTGAAATTGATCTAAAAAGAGTGGAATCCAGTGTCGTCTAAATCCTTCCCAAATCATGTTAAATATCATCTAGCTTTGCACTTGATAAGTTGAATCTAGTGCACGTTTGGGAAAGAATGAGAAGGGTGGTCTAAGAATTCATGCTCGATTCACTATTGCATTGTGTGCCAAGTGAGCATCTAAAGCACAAGCATGTGAAATAGGTGGATTCTAAGTGTCTCTAGCCAATCTACTATCTTGGTCCATTTCTTCACACCACTTGTGCAAGGACTTAACAATATACCTGGATGCTCTAATTATTCTCAAGAATTTGAAAAATATCTTAAAATCACTCAGGCTTGCTTTGGATAGATGAAGCTTTACTAAAATTGATCAAATTATCTAACTTAGATGCTTTCACTATACTCTTTCTCGATTAGATGACCATTGTGTCGGATTTAGCTTACATATATTGGTAGAATGTAGGAAAGTTGTGTTCCCTTACTTTTCTCAACCCAACTTCAAGTTTGCCAAAGTAAATCTTAAACGAATTAAAAATGATACAATCTTAGGACACTTTTTAAAATTCTCTTTGTTTCCGGAATTGAATAATCTCTTATTGATTCCTAATTCTTCCCTCTTCTAGTGTTTTACAGACATGTTCATAGAGCTTTTCTAATTCTTCTTCATCATTGAAGTTTTTAGTAGGCACCATCATAGATCATGTCCATATTAAGAGATTCCATGTGAAGATCTTGTTGTTCTAGCTCTTGTGGCTCTAGTGTAAGCTGGCATTTCTTATATCTTGTCCTATGCAATTAGTTTCTTGAATTGGCCTTCACAAATGCATGTGTAGCGAAAGATTGGAGAAGCTATTTCCATTATTTTTTAAGCTACTTCAATCATTTGCATGTAGATTTATAGTGATTCTCCTTATAATTATAGCCTAGGCTAGCATCTTTTGTGATTTAGGTTAGGTCCCTAATGGATATGCTTAGGGTAAGCTTGTAACAATAGCTCAATCATTGACATTTCTCATCATGCATATGACCCTCAATATGCTGATTATTACTATTTTAAGAACACATGCGGAATATGAAGTCTCTTATGAGCAGTAATACTATGAATATGAGAATTTTCTAGATTCGTATGTATCTGAGTATGCTAATGTGATGTATGCTACTCCTAGAGCTTTTGCCCCATCTCATCCAAATTAATTTTAGAGAGATGATTGACCCTTCTATAAGTGACATGGGATGCATAGTCCCTGTGAACAGTCACAAGAGCCCAACAAGAGAGATGAGAATTAGGAAAATTTGATGGAGAGTGATATTGTTGGATCCAAGAGCCCAATTGTAGCTCAAGCATAAGTACCACCTCCTTTACTTGTCAATCCGTAGAGACGTGAGGACCAGTATGAAGACCGTGAGCAAGTGAAGGCACAAGTGTGTGAGTGAAAGCACACAAGCATACACACACACATGTGCACTAGGTAAGATCAAATAGTGGAACAATGGAAGGACTTCGATTACAGAAGAAATATAATACCAGAGCTCCAATCTCCAGCAAGCTAACCTCAAAAATGAGCTCTCTATCTCTTTTTATAGTTTTTTTGAGTAGTTTTGGCCCTGTCCAGACCTAATGTCTGGCCTAGTTTAAAATTATGTTCCAAGGCTTATTTGAGGGCTCAAAGGGAGTCTAAAATTATGAAAATTGGTAGGATGATACTTCTAATACCCCTCAAGATCGAGAACTCCTTGATTTGAACAAAATGGAGTTGGAAAATATGAAATGGTATTTAAAATGGATTTTAGTGATGAGAATCACTATTTTTATAGGGATTTCTTCTGAAAATTTGACATGTAATTCTTGGAGTTCCCTACTTGCTCCTTCTTCTTATGTGTCCACTTCTTTGAAATGTTTGTATGCCTCGTTCCTGACCTTGGGTGCTAACACTCCCCCCTCTCAAGTATGTCGTCCCTGACATACCCTTATTGTAGTGGTTGTTCCTTGTAGTGCGTAAAGAGGTAGTGTCCATCCTGTATGATCAAGAGCTGTCTATCTTCCAAATGTAGCAGGGTTGGTTGTCCGGTTGTGCATTTGCCATAGGGAGACTTTGCAAGTTGATGGTCCCTTGGTATGTACATCTTCTCTAGATTCCAACATGAATGTGTCATTGGAGCCTCCAAATAATGCTAGTTGCTCAAAAGAGTTTGTCAATGATGATTTTGAGCAGCTGTCGATGGGGAATTGCTTCATAGGTATTGATATTGTAACCTTGATGTCCTCTGAACCTTCCAACTATGGGTTGCAGAGTTATAATGCCAAGTACTTGTGTCCCATAATGAATGATGGGTAAGTGTGTTCAAGCATGGGTTGAAGAAAATATGTGCCTTGTGCATGGCCATGTAATGCGGCCCTATGCATGCTTACTTGGGAATGCATTTCAAAATGTATGGTGCAAAAAATCTTGAGTCTTGAGCTAAGTTCTCAAGGGCACGCTAATGAAGATGTTTCCTTATCTATCAGTGTTGTCGTGATACCCAAGTAAATGATTCTTACCATGAAAGGTCGATTGATATTCAGCTCATCGTGTTGTACTCCCATCATAGTGATTGACCAATGGCATGTCTCCCATGGTTGATGGATGTCCATCTTGATGATGTGCTGATTAGTCGAGTGCATGGTCCGGTCCCCTCTCTTCAAAGAAATGTTTTCCAAATACTGGTAATTGAATTTCTTATAATCCTTGACAAACAACATTGGGTAAAAGGATTTGCAGGGTACTAAAACTACCCCTTGCGCATATCTTCTTGGATGCTCTCGTACATACAGTAGTTAAGCATTGCTCAAGTTGCAGACCTTCAAGCTCTTCCTTCCTACCATGGTAACGGGGGACAATAGTTGTGGATGTCATGTTCATGCCGAGTTCTGGACATCTACCAGATAAGGCAGCAATAATATCATCTGCTAGCCAAGCTACACTTCTATCCAAATTGATAAATGCACATTTTTCAACGATTCCACTTCAACTAAGCATGACTCATTCATGTTCCATGAGCCAAACCTAGGAACGAGCTGAGAGGAGCAATGCCACAAAACAAGAAGAAAGATGTTAGTATCTATAAAATAATATACATACGTCAAATGTGTACGTCAAATGTGTTTCATGTGCCTGGGATTCTCAAATGTGTCTATGCACGGCCGTGTAATGTAGCCCTATATTAATGCATACTTTGGAAATGCATGACCTGAATGGTGCAAAAGACAGGGTTGTGCAAGGAGCACATGGTTTTTTCTTGTCAAGGCTTTTGATGTTACTTGAGGATGTTGATGCCATCTTTGTTGGAGGTATCCATTGGATCTTGAAATGATGTAAGCAAATGATTGTTGAATGAGAACTAGTCCTTCCTCTTTATGGGAATCCATTTGAGAACGGTCTTCGACTTTGTAGTGATCACCTTTGGCCTATTTATCCTTGGCTGGTTTCTTACATTTTGTATCCCTCATGGATGGTTCTTTGGTTCCATGAGGCCTACCGATGCTTTTGGCTTCCAAACCCAGACACGTGTTGCTTGTCTTCTTACTTGTGCCAGAGCGGCGAGTTGATCTTATTTTGATCTTTGTGCTGGGTTCTGACCCTTGCTTCGCCTTGGCTTCTTTATTGAGACTTGTCTCATGAGGGAGAGCATAGGTTGTTGTGTATATAAGAGCCCGGAACTGCTTTCTTGTTGAACGGTGTCTTTTTATTTGATATAGTAGTTGTCTTGAACTGTTGTGCGTGCCTTTGTAGTGGAACTATTGTGGCTGTATTAGTCTTTGAAGAAGAAGAGAGATCCACTTGCCTTCAAACCTGTTCTTCCATGATTTTCTCCTGCTGCATCATAGAGCTTTTGACACATACAACATCTTCTTCTCTAAGATTAGCCTCCGAAGAACTAAGAGAATGTGTGACACCTGGATTTGTGAGCATGCACTTCTCTAATTCTAATGTAATGCATTGTTCATGTACCTAAACTTGTAGAAGTTGACTTTTTAGGTTTAAGTTGACTGAATGGTCATAGATCCAATCTTGGCCCAAGACAAGTGGTTCTGTAAGGTCCTCATCTTCACACACTAGCATTTTGACGATCATTGGGACATCTTGAAGGTAGATGGGAAGCTCCACCTCACCCAAACAAGGGGTTTCCATACCTCCCAATCCTATGAGATAGGCTTCTATGAGATTGATGTTTAATTGTAGGTCTTGGCAGTATGAAAGTTTAATTGCACTAGTTGTTGCACCTGAGTCAATCAATGCTCTCACAGGCCTTACATTCTCTTCGTATCCTACCTCTAAGGTCACGAAGGGACGTTGGTCAATTATTTGAGAAGCAATTGTACCTGATGTTTGGCACATGGCCATGTGATATCGTGGGGCTTCAGGATTGACATCTAGGCCTAGTCGCCTTAACTTATTTTTCCTAATGTGCTCTCTGGCCTTTGCCTGTGCTACTTCTCTAACCCTTATCTCTTCTTCTTTTCGCTTCTTAGCAGTGTTGAGTCTCCTTAGCATATCCTCTATAAGAGGTTCTTGATATAGCTTGACTCGACATCCACTAATATAGTTGGGCAAGATGTCACCTTCTAGGGTGGCCAATTGAACCCCACCACTAGTGGAAATTCTATTAATGGCCATAGGTCCATATCCTTGCTTTTCCAATTTACGGGCATGTTGCTTTAGTGTATACACTAGCACTAAGTCTTCGCCTTTCAATCCTTTATCTTTAATGTCTGCATCAAAGTATGCCTTTTGTCTTTTCTTTGTAGCATAGATGCATGCTGCTACTCGTAGCCTCGTCTCACCTAAGCGTTCTAGATCAAAGATCCTGGATGATAACTCGTGTCCACTCCACTCATGCTCTTGTGCTACTTTTAAAGCTGGGATTAGGAAATCTAATGGTAGCACATCATTCTGTCCAAAGACCATCTGAAATGGGGTGGCATTGAGTACCGTTTTGTAGGCAACTCGGTAAGCCCAAACAACATGATGAAGTTGTTTATCCCAATCAGAGCATATATTATCTACCAGTTTCGTCAATATGTTATAGAGGATTTTATTGGTGCTCTGATCTTGTTTGTTAGCTTGTGGATGATAGGGGGCAGACTTCTTATGTATCACCAAGAATTCTTGGAGAAGATTTTCAATGAGTTCATTCAAGAAGTGTGTGCCTCTATCATTCAATAACTCTATTGGTAGTCCATATCTCATGAACACATTCTTGAACAAGAACTTAGCCATTGTTTGAGCATCGTTCTTTGTCGTGGCTTTGACCTCTACCCACTTTGTAAGGTAATATGTAGCTACAATAATGTACTCTGCATGGGACTTTCTAGGTAGGGGGTTAATGGGGCCTACAAAGTCTATACCCCACTTCGAGAATGTGCGTCCTCCCATCATTGGCCTCAAGGGCATCTCATCTTTTCTGATTGGATATTGTGCATGTTGGCATGTGTCCCATCTCTTCACATAGATATGTGCATCCATATGAAGAGTGGGCCACCAAAGTCCTGAGAATAGAATGGTCTTAATTACTTGGTCAGGGTCGAAGTGCCCACTTGGAACACCATTATGTCTAGTTTCTAAGACTTTCAAATAGTCTGATTCGTGAACGCACAATCTTAAGTAACCATCTTTGCCTCTTCGATATAGGTTGTCTCCTAGTAAGGCATAGTCTTGAGCCTCTTGCTCCATGCTTCGTTTTCTTGCTAGACTAGCCTCATTGGGTAGTGTTCCTGACCTCATAAATTCTACCAATGGTGTGCTCCAATCTGGAATTGATGACACATGATAAAGGGTAGCAGCTCCACTCGGGGTCTTGTCTGACACACTGGACAATTCTTAATCCACTCATTTATTTCTTTGTCCTTGGAGATTCTAGCCACTTTAGACGTGTGCATGAATGAATAAGTTGTCACCATGATTGAATGTGTGGATGAAGATGGAAAGGATTTCAATTTATTCGTGGTAATGATTTGGGAAGAAGAATTAGATGAAAAGCAATCCTATGCACACTCTGAGGAAGAAAGTATCACTATGGGACCTAAATATGAATCAGAGGAGCATATTTGGATGAAGTAGGTGCAAGAAAACATGATGAGCACTCTAATGTGTTCACAATAGAAGAATACCCTAAAGAACAAGTTGCTAACATAGAAAAAGTAATAAAAATGAGCGCTCTAAAGAGTGGTTTGAAGCCCTATAGAATTTTATAAGATACAAAGTGGAGGATAGAATGATAGCCATTCAGATGCCTAGGAGAGCAACAATTGATGGAATGGCATATGGCAACAAAAAAGAGACAAATTAATAGTGACTAAGAAGGAAGAGGAGGGAGAATGCAAAAGCAAGGAGAGTGGATACAACAACAAGATGAGATACCTATCATATATAATCAATCAATACGAATAGCCAATTACCAAACCAAAGTTGCAGTAAGGAAAATATTTGTGGATAGAAGAACATACATAAAATTAGGCATTGGTGAAAATGATTGTATCATTGAGGTGCATTATCACTATGTCAGGGAGAGGTTCTCTGCTGGAGAGATCAGTTTGGCATATGTGCCCACGCAGGAGAACATTGCATACCTTTTCACGAAGGGAGTGCTCCATTGGTAGAATTTATGAGATCTAGAACACTACTAGTGAGGCTAGTCTAGAAAGAAAATACAGCATGGAGCAAGAGGCTCAAGAATATGCCTTAATAGGAGACAACCTATACCAAAGAGGCAAATATGGTTACTTAAGATTGTGCGTTCACAAATCAAACTTATTGAAAGTCTTAGAAAGTGCACATAGTGGTGTTGCAGGTGGACACTTTGGGCCTGGCTGAGTAATTAAGACCATTCTATTCTTAGTACGTTGGTGGCCAACTCTTCATGTGGATGCACAAACCTATGTGAAGAAATGTGACACATGCCATCATGCACAATATCCGATAAGAAAAGATGAGATGCCCTTGAGGCCAACGATGGGAGGATGTGCATTCTCGAAGTGGGCTATATACTTTTTAGGTCTTATTAATCCCCTGGCTAGAAAGTCCCATGCAGACTACATTATTGTAGCCATAGGTTACCTTAGAAAGTGGGTGGAAGTCAATGCTACAACAAAGAATGGTTTCGAACGATAGGTAAGTCCTTATTTGAGAATGTGTTCACCAGATATGGGTTACCAATAGAGTTAATAAGTGATAGAGGTAGACACTTCTTGAATGAAGCCATTGAAAACCTTCTCCAAGAATTATTAGTGATATATAAGAATTCTTCCCCCTATCATCGACAAGCTAATGGACAAGCTGAGAGCATAAATAAGATCCTATGTAATGTATTGAAAAACCTAGTTAATAATAGATGATTTGATTGGGATAAACTTCATCATTCTGTTTGGGCTTATTGAGTTTCCTACAAAACGATACTCAATGCCACCCCATTTCAGATGGTCTTTGGACAGAATGTTGTGTTACCATTAGACTTTTTGATCCCGACTTTAAAAGTAGCACAAGAGCATGAGTGGGCTGGACATGAGTTGTCCTCTAGGATATTTGATCTAGAATGCTTAGGTGAGACCAGGCTACGAGTGATAGAAGGCATCTACACTGCAAAGAAAATACAAAAGGCATACTTTGATGCACACATCAAGGATAAAGGATTGAAAGAGGGAGACCTAGTGTTGGCTTATACACTAAAGCAGCATGCTCGTAAACTAGAAAAATGAGGATATGGACCCATGATCATTAATAGAAGTTCCACAAGTGGTGCGGTTCAATTGGCCACTCTAGAAGGTGACATATTTCCAAACTATATAAGTGTATGCCAAGTTAAGTTATATCAAGAACCTCTTACAGAGGATATGCTAATGAGATGCAACACTACTAAGAAGTGAAAAGAAGAAGAGTTAAGGGCTAAAGAAGAAGCACAAACAGAGGTCAGAGAGTGCATTAAGCAAAATAAGTTAAGGTGATTAGACCTAGATGTCAATCCAGAAGCCCAAAGATATCACATAGCCATATGCCAATCATCAGTTGTAATTGCTTCTCGAATAATTGATCGACATCCCTTTGTGACCATAGAGGTAGGGCAAGGAAATAATGTAAGGGTTGTGAGAGCCTTGATTGACTGAGGTGCAACAATTAGTGCAGTTAGACTCTCATACTGCCAAGATCTGCATTTGAACATCAATTCCATAGATGTTTATCTCATAGGACTGGGAAGTGTGGAAACCCCTTGCTTGGGTGAGGTGGAGCTTCCCATCTACCTTCAACATGTCCCAATGATAGTCAAAATGCTAGTGTGTAAAGATGAGGATCTTATGGAACCACGTATCTTGGGTCAAGACTAGATCTATGACCATGCAGTCAACTTAAACCTAAGAAGTCAACTTCTACAAGTTTGGGTACATGAACAATGAATTACATTAGAATTATAGAATTGCATGATCACAAATCCAAGTAGCACACATTCTCTCAGTTCTTCTAAGCCTAATCTTCGCAAAGAAGATATTGTGTGTGTTAACAAATCTATGATGCAAAAGGATTCTATCATGGAAGAACAGTCTCAAAGGCTAGCAGACCTCTCTTCTTTTTCAACGATTAATGCAAGCATAGTAATTCAACCAAAGAGGCAAGTAAAACAGTACAAGACAACTGCTATATCAAATAGACAAACAAAATTCAAGAAGAAAGAAGTTTTGGGCATGAAAAAAATCTGGGTACGAAAAGGACAACAACCACTAGCCTTGCCCCAACAATTCCCATCCAGCCAGCTCAACATGACAAAAGAAGAACCAAGCAACTAGGACAGGCTCAACCAGAAGGAATGCGAAAAATTTGCATGCCTAAGAAATTAGATGCAGCTTAGCAAGGGCAATTACACATGTGGATACCCAAGGAACTCTTACATGCAGAAAATCCTATGATCTCCCTCATGAGAAAAGTCTGAACAAAGAAGCCAAGGCATGGCAAGGGTTAGTACCAAGCACTGAGATCAAAAGAAAATCAATTCACCTCTTCGGCAATAGAAAGAAGACAATCATCAAGGATATGGGTTTGGAAGCCAAAAGTTTTAGTAGCATCCACAACACCAAAGATCCAACCATGTTGGATAGAGAATTTAAACAACCAACCAAATATGAAGAAGCCAAAAATGACTTGTACGCAACCAAACACTGTTCTAAAATGGATCCCTATAAGGAGGAATGATCAGTTGTTGTTTTGAAATCCAATGGATACCTTCAACAACAACTGCATCAACATCTGTAAGAACATAGAAAGCCTCGAAGTGCAACAACCATGTGCCTTTGGCATAACCTTGTCTTTTGCACCATTTAGATCATGCATTTCCAAAGTGTGCATTAATATAGGGCCACATTACATGGCCGTGCATAGACCTAATTGAGAAATCCCACGCACATGAGACACACTTGACATATGTAAAACATTTTTATTGATACTAACCTATTTCTTCTTGACTTACGCCATTGTTCCTCAAAAGAAAAAGAAAAAAAAGGAAAAAATAGAGAAAGGACAGGACCATGCACTCAACGAATCTTATCAGCGAGTCATCAACAAGAAAATTCATCAACAAAGCAAGAGATGCCAATGGTCAATCAACGTGATGGGATTACAATACGAAGAGTGAAGATCGATGGACCTTTCACCATGTTAAGAATCATCTACTTTGGCAACAACATAACCATGATAAATTAGGAAACCTCATATGCGTATACATATGTCTTTGCCTGTCCGTGGCCATGTTTCCACTCTGTGTCAGTCGTATTGTATTGATTATCACAATGCCATGTGGACGACCTCTTGAACTCCCAAGGATTCTGTTAGTAACTTGCCTGTATTGATGAATTGAGGGTCCACCCCTTCATCTGCAAGAATTTGATCTATCAAGGCTTACCCTCATGCAAATGAGACTCTATGTCGTTCTTGCACCGCCTTGATTGTATCGTACAATTGTCGTAATTGGGGGCTATACGCAAGAGCACCTGAAAGTTCAAGCACTTCTTGATGTCTTTCCTCATGTTCATCCTTGCCTTCTTCAGATTCTTCATCTTCATCATCATTTGCGTCATCTTCTTCATCCTCCTCGACTATAGTAACCAACACTTTTGATGCGGTTGCTTATGGTTGAGAGCATTCCACCTATTGTTCCTCACTTGACTCAATATTCACCTCTCTTAAGATCTGCTCAAAATCCTCATTGGTGAGATCTTCCAGGTGTACAAGGGAATTCAAGGTCTATGGGGACTAGGGGAAATATCAAGCTTGGGCCCTTAGAGTTATGTCTTGGGAGGCATAGTGTGAATGGGCATATAGGTCGAGGTGGGGGGGGGTGAAATCTAGGGTTAAAGTGGCTTCTCATGATTAAGCACATGGTACTGATCCTCACATCCTCTTTGATGGGGATTGTGTGGATATTTGACCTTTGAGTTGTTGTACCCTATTCCACATTAGAGCCCTATGAATTGGAATGTCATAAGCCAAACATCGATAAATAATCTTGGTCGGAGTACAACATCCATACAAGATTGGCTTATGCAGCCATCATTTGTGTGCCAAGTGGATTTGATCAATAATCTAGTGGGGTAGGTTAATCGTTAAGTTTTGAGTTTCTGCAAGATATAAACTGAACCATACCTTCTTATGTGGCATGGCAAACCTGTCTTGTGTTGGAAAGGAAAAATGTTGCATGCACATTCTAAGGTGAACTGCAATGTTAGGCATCATGGACACCATATCCTTGAGTTTTGTGAGGTTTTTATTCTTCATGCTCTTTGGCACTAGAATTTCCTTCTTAGTAGGTATGTGCATCCCTCTCATATCTAGAGCATCACATACTAGGTTATTGGTTAACTTAAACCACTTCAATTCATTTCCTCTAGTTAACGATGAAGCACAAACATGCTTGAAGATTTGGGATTCTTGATAGGTGTCAAGGTGTTGATAAGATAATAGCATTGCATGAAGTCAAGTTTGGGAAGCTAAGCACTAAAATATGCATCTAATGCTACTTTCTGCCACATTGGGCATGACTCTTCCACATTCTGTAACTTCTCAAACTCCCTCGTGAAGAAATGGTACTTGCCCCACTTTCCATTGAATTCTAGTTCTGCCTCCCAAAGATAAGATCCCTCTCCTAAAGGTCCTACTACTTCACTAAACCAATGGGACGTTTTGCCCACTGGCATGGTGTGGCTGCTTTGGGGTCTTGTATAGGTATTATTTGTATGGCTTGCAAGTCCTCAGGTCATTCATTCATGTCAGGCATGATTGGTAAGGTCTCCATATCGAGCACTTGCTGAATCATGCCTGCTTGAGAGCTGGTTCTTGCTACTTCTGCCATGATATTGTTGTTAGTGTGTGATGATTGCCTATCTGCTAGAAGAAGAAAGTAGTATTAGCATTGTGTAGGAAACAAGATAATACCATGTTCCCTTTACAATACTAATGCGATACCAAAGTGGTTAGGGAGTTAGTGAGTGAGATGTTCCTTGTTGTGATTGTGAGTGCTAGTTAGTAAGTTAATGCTCTGTTCCTAGATGCATACTCTGGATGTGCACTGTACTTGGAATGCATCTATTCAGATACAAATGCATTTACAAAATTGGGTCGAGGGGTTTGATACAAGGTTTTATTCTCCAAAATTTTAGCGTGTGGTTACATCTTTCGATTTTGATGACCTTTGCATGTTGTTGGAATATATTGTCTCAGATTTGGGACTTTTTGGGTACCCATTTCTAGATAATCCTAAGTGTGGTAGGGGACATGGAGGTGCTAAGTGTAGAGGTTTGCCATGAGACTTGTGATGTGAGTGTCTGTGAGTGGCAGTTCAAGCTTGTGTACTTATTTGAAGCTACTTGAGTGTGTAAGTAGGTCTTGGGCAGCCAAATTTGTCTAACATGGGGGTAAGCCTTCATCAACCGCTTTGGGACTCGAATGGAAATGATCCGTTTTGGGAGATTAATGGAATACTCTTTCTTTGTAGTCCTTGCCCGAGCACTTGGTTTGGTGCATCATTGGGGTACTATCTCTCAAGCAGAGGGTTTTTCACCCTTTCGTATCCAGATCTGCTTCACTCCATGAGGTACTTTATTTTGCACATACTGCATCTCGCTTACCTGTTTTATCTACTATTGGGGTTGCCTTGCTTGTTTTTTGGGACCGTCTTTGGAAAAGAAGGGAGTTCCACATTGGTTTTTGCGACTCCTTCATGAGTGACCTTATTTTGCACCATAGAACTTGGGACAAGAATAGCACTGTTATCTTCATGTGTGTTCCTGGAAGGACTATGAGTGGGTGCCTTTTCTAGTTGCCTGAGTGTTTGATTTTCTAGTTCCACTATGATGTAGTTTTGATTCACCCAGACCTGAAGAAGTCCACTTCTTAGGTTCAGGTTGACTACATGATCATAGGTCGAGTCTTGACCCGAGATAAGAGGTTTGGTGAGATCCTCATCTTGACACACTATCACCTTGGATGTCATTAGAACATCTTGAATGTAGAGGGGAAGCTCCACCTTACCCAGGCAAGGGGTTTCCACACCTCCCAATCTTATGAGATATGCTTCTATAGGATTGATACTTAATTTCAACTCTTCATAGTTAGAAAGTCTAACTGCACTAGTGGTTGCTCCTGAGTCAATCAAAGCTCTGACAGTCCTTGCACTCTCTCCCTGTCCTACCTCTAGGACAAAAAGTTGTCGGTCAACTATTCTATGGGAATCTACACCTGATGCTTCACACATGGCCATGTGATATCTTTGAGCTTCACCAGCATCTAACCTAGGCTGGTCTCTTTCCTGTCTTCTCAATTTCATTTGTCGGATGCATTCTAAGACTTCTACCTGTGCTGCTTCTCAAACTTGTTTTTCCTCTTCCTTACATTTCTTGGAAGTGTTGAGTCGTTTTAGCATTTCCTTCATGAGGGGTTCTTGATATAATTTGACTTTGCATCCACTGATGTAACTAGGTAGGATGTCACCTTCTAGAGTGGCTAATTGGACAACTCCACTTGTTGAAATTCTATTAATAATCATGGGTCCATAGCCAGACTTCTCTAATTTCCTTGCATGTTGTTTCAAGGTGTACACCAAGACTAAATATCTTGCTTTCAAGCCCTTATCCTTCACATGTGCATCAAATTAACCCTTTGACCTTTTCTTGGATACATACATCCATGCTTTTGCTCTCAATCTTGTTTCACCTAAGCATTCTAGATCAAAGATTCTAGACGAGAGCTCATGGCTGATCCATTGATGCTCCCGTCCTACTCTTAACATGGGGATTAAGAATTCTAGTGGCAGTACTGCATTCTATCCAAATACCATCTGAAAGGGTGTGGCATTTGTTGATGTGTAAAACACCACAAGAAATGAATTAATGTGACACTAGAACACCTCTATGGTCACCACTAACTCATTGCCACTCCAAACTTTGAGAAATGATAGTCTAAAGTGAGAACTTTGCTTCTACAGAAATTCCTAGTCACTAAAATGACATACCTTCAGTATTTTGCTAATTTCTCTTATCACAAATATTATTTCTCCAAGATCTTTTAGTGGATGAAAGTAGAAGAGAAGAGCTTTCCAACAAGCTATTATTTCCAAGAAACGGATCTCTAGAACTCAAGTTATGGCCTTCACAAGATCACCCTGTATGACTTGCCAAAACTGTAAATTTTGCATCCTTTAGTAATTCTAAGTGTCTAAAAATGAAAATTCGATGGCTAGCATCGACTTGCAACCAAAAGTCAATGCCGAGCATTGACTTTGAGCTTTTTCAGCCACTTTTTCAGCACGAGAATTAGCCTATGAACACAAGACATGAGCTAGACCACTTTTATGCTAGAAGTCGATGCCATGCATCGACTTTATGCTGAAACTCGATGCCAAGCATCGAGTTGCTCCACAAACATCATCTTTTCAAGAAGATTTAGTAGGATTTAGAACTCAGAAAATAAAACACAGACTTATCAGCACAAACTCGATGCCAAGCATCGAGTTGCTTGGAAAACTTGAACTTTTGAAATCATTTCACAGTAGAAAAGCATGGAGATGATGGAGAGAGTCTCATACACAGAACTTTAACTATTTCTTCTCATAGCTATGAAAAACTCAGAAGTTACAGATGCTTTCTCACTCAGAAAAGCCCGACTTTACTCAGTCATACAAAATGAACTCCTCACATTCTATCACTCTCTTCCACTTCTTCTCTCATCACGTCAGTTGATACAAACTAACTTATATAGATTTTCTCATTCTCGTGATTTTTAAAAAACTTCTAGAACTAAAGTGAACTAACTTTACAAATATAATACACTTGTGAATTTGTCCCTTCACATAGGCATGTAGTTTTATTCTAAAGTTTTGATCTTCAAATGTATGTCCAATTAGTGATTGTTTCTCCAACAGCTCCCCCTCAATCACTAATTGACATTCTCTGTTTCTTCATATCATCTTCTTTTTATTTTACTCCTGCCATGCTTTTGAATCTGCTGGTCTTCACACCATCCAAGCTCTTTGTCATTATGTCTGCTATCTGATCTTTAGTAGAAATGTACTCCACTTCAATCTCTTTCTCCATTACCTTTTCTCTCAGGAAATGATAATGCATCTCTATATGTCTTGTTCTTGCATGAAATACTGGATTTGCTGCAAGATAAAGTGAACTCATATTATCTCCATGTATTGTAGGTATACCTTGATCAATGCCCAAGCTTTTGAACAATGTCTGCATCCATATAACCTCCTTAGCTGCTTCCACAAGTCCTTTGTACTCAGCTTCAGTTGATGATAATGATACTGTATGTTGTTTCTTTGAACACCAACTTACAAGCTTATCACCAATGTATATCATGTAGCCATGAGTTGATCTTCTGTCATCCTGGTTACCTGCCCAGTCTGAGTCACTGTAGGCTCTCAACTTCAAATCTGATGTAAAAGAATAATATAATCCTTCCTTTATAGTTCCTTTGATATATTTGAGAACTCTTTGACCTGCAATCCAATGTGGGTCCTTTGGACAATGCATGAACTGTGATAAAACTTCCACTGCATAACTAAGATCAGCTCTTGTTAGTGTAGCATAAATCAAACTACCCACAAGAGATTGATACTTACTCATATCTTTGTATTCTGCACCATCATATTTACTGAGCTTGTGATTAACTTCAAGTGGAGTTGAAGCTTCTCTGCAGTTTTCCATATCAAACTTCTTCAATAGATTAAGAAGATACCTTTCTTGTGATACATATATGCCATGACTTCCATTCCAAGAAAGTATGATAACTTTCCTAGATCACTGATCTTGAACTCTTTCTCAAGTAATCTCTTTACCTCCTTGATTCCTTGATCTGAAGTACCTTTGATTATAATGTCATCTACATAAATACAAATGTAGATTGTACCTTCCTCTGCTCTTTTGATGAGTAGACTTGGATCTGCTTTTGAACTTTGATATCCAAGATCATTTAGATACTTCACCAGTCTATAGTTCCATGCTCTTGGAGCTTGCTTCAATCCATACAATGCTCTTCTCAACCTGCAAACAAAATTTGGATACCTCGAATCTATAAACCCTTGAGGTTGTTCCATGTATACCTCATCTGATATGTATCCATTCAAGAATGCATCCTTTATATCCAATTGACTTAGGGTCCATCCTTTTGAAGTTGCAATAGCAATGATTGTCCTTATAGTTGACATCTTACCTACAAGACTGAATGTCTCATCATAATCTATGCCATAGGTTTGGGCATAGCCTTTCACCACCGGTCTAGCTTTGTATCTGGCTATACTTCCATCTGCAAGCTTCTTCACTTTATAAACCCATTTATTTCCAATAACTTTCTTACCATTTGGTTTAGGAACAAGTTCCCATGTCTTGTTCTCCTCCAGTGCATTGAATTCTTCCTTCATTGCTTCTTCCCATTGCTTCTTACCTTTAGCTTCATCATACTTCTGAGGTTCTTCATCATCTTTGACCATATATGCATAGTTCTTCTGAGTTATGTAAGAAGTATCATAAGAATACCTTTTTGGTTGAATTCTAGTCCTGCTTGACCTCCTTGGTTCACATTCATAAGTGTCTGGATACACCTCTTCATCAAATATAGAAGCTTCTTCATTCCTTCTTGTTAATCCACTTCTGATGTACTTGCTTGCATATATTCTTCATCTCTATTCACCTGCACAATTGATTTTCCTTTCTCACATCTTCTTACCTCTTCTTCAAATTCTTCAGCTGTATGACTTTGATCTGCATACCAACTTTTCTGTTCATCAAATGTAACATCTCTAGAAACAAGAAATTTTTTGGTTAGAGGATTCCACAACCTGTAACCCATCTAATTTTCATCATAACCAATGAACACATATTTTTTTGCCTTTGGTTCAAGTTTATGCCTAAGCTGTGATGGCACATAAGCATATGCAATTGATCCAAACACTTTACAATGATCTAGTGCTGGTTTCTTACCCCACCAAGCTTCATATGGAGTCATTCCATTTAGAGCTGCACATGGTAATCTATTCACAAGATATGTAGCTGTATTTACAGCCTCAACCCAAAGATAATTTGGACAATTCTTCTCCTTCAACATAGCTCTAGCAAACTCAACCAAAGTCCTGTTCCTTCTTTCTGCTACACCATTTTGTTCTGGTGCATACCTGCAAGTTATTTCTCTCTTAATACCTGCATTCCAAAGATAATCATTGAACTCTTGGGAGAAGTATTCTCCCCCTCCATCAGACCTTAGTCTCTTAAGCTTTTGACTCTCTCTGCATATGCATGAAAATGCTTGAAAGCTCCAAACACTTCTGATCTTTCCTTCAAAACATATAATGTTATCCATCTTGTAGCATCATCAATGAAAAGAACATAATACCTTGAGCCACTGATAGATCCTTCTTTTGTTGGTCCCCATACATCTGTATGAATGAGCTCTAGTAATCCTTCATGTTTGAATCCTTTCTTCTGAAATGGTAACATGTGTGCTTTACCCATTTGACATGCTTCACATTTATAAACCATATGTTGACTCTGCACATTTGGTAATCCTAGTACAGACTGATTTTCAACCATAGCTTTAATTCCTCTTTCGTTGAAATGACCTAATCTCTTATGCCAGAGATCAAGTTCTGTAATCACTCCTTCACCATGTGTGAGCAAAGCTTGACCAATGTTCCCTTGTACTCTTAAAGTAAAGAGTCTACCTTCTTTCTTACCAGAGACAATTTGATTATATCCATTCTCTGGATCTTCAACAAATACTCCTTCATTTGTAAACCTGACTTGAAAACCTTTTTCAACTATCTGTCCCACACTTATCAAGTTTTTAGGTATTGTAGGAACATATAAAACATTGGTTAGCAAATTTGCTCCACTCTTGCATTTCACTTTTCCAATTGAATGTACACTGTCTTGTATTATCACCTGTTTGAACACTATGACTAGAAATGCCTTTTTCCAATTCTGACATCAATTCTATGTTTCCTGACAAATGATTAGAACATCCAGAGTCAATGTAAAATACCTTTAGATCTTCTTTATCTGATGTGCTGATCGAGTTCATCTTCAATGATGTATGACCTTCATTCTGTGTATCATTTGCATAATTGTAGTAGGTGGTGTTGTAGGATTGATTCTGTCCCCAACTTCTTCCTCCACCTCTACCATAGCCTCCTCTTTGACTTTGTCTACCTCTATGAAAATTACTTTGATATCTTCCACCTCGACCTCTGCTATTGTTGTTTTGATTCTCGTTTGATACTTGTTGGTTGTGCCAACAATCATGAGCCAAATGATTACTCAATCCACAGATCCAACAAGCCTTCTTGTTGTTATTCTGATTACCTCTACCTCTTCCAAAGGCTCTTGGTCTTCCTCTGCCAGTGCCTTTACCTCTTGCCTATAAACTTGAGAACTCGACTCCTCTTCATCCTTTGATTTACCTTTATCTCCCTTCTTCTTGTTCTTCATGTACATTGCAGAACTTTGTCCTTTATCTCCATCTCCCTTCAAGTCTTGCTCATATGTGAGCATCAAACCAAGCAATGGGTTCAAATCTGGAACATAATGATTCAAAGAAAGTTCTGTTGACAAGACAAAAGGTTTCCACCTTTCATCTCCTCTCAAACCTGCAAGTAGTTGAGCAATCAATCTGTGATCTTCAACATCTTCATCTATGGATCCAAGACTATCTGCTAGATCCTTCATCTTAGTGACATAATCACTAATACTTTGACTTGGCTTCTTCTTGAATGTTGTAAACTCTGACCATAGACTTGCTTTCCGTGCTTTACTAGTGCTTTGGAAATGATACTCCAATGCATTCCATATATCTTCAGATGATTCCAATCCTCTAATGTGTGGTGGCAAATGATCTGCGATTGTGTTGTAAATGTATGCCTTTGCACTTGCATCCTTCTTCTGCCAATGCTTTAAAGCATCTGGTTCTTCTTTCTTTGGTCGGCTTTCAGCTTCAAACACTGGCTTCTCTTCTTTGTATGTTACATATATCATGAGATCCTTACTCATAAGTAAGACTTCCATTCTCATTACCCATGCGGGGTAATTATCTCTGTCCAGTTTGTCAATGGAGATATGATATGCCATACTCCTTTCCTTCTGTTGCAACCTTTGAGCTTAAAGGATAAAGAATAATACCTCTTGGAGTTCTTTGTGTATGAGGATACTTTTGAAGTAACCTTTTGATGCCTTGTGTCTTCAAATGCTTCACCTTTCAAACTTTAATGAAAAACTTTTCAAAAACTTCTCGTACCTTTGCCGCCTTTTGCTCTTTAAGACCTTTCTGCTCTGATACCACTTGTTGATGTGTAAAACACCACAAGAAATGAATTAATGTGACACTAGAACATCTCTATGGTCACCACTAACTCATTGCCACTCCAAACTTTGAGAAATGATAGTCTAAAGTGAGAACTTTAGACTATCATTTCTGAGTCATACAAAACAATCATCAATAAGTGTAACATAAAATTTCCACTCTCTCATGGATGAAGCACAAAAGAATAGAAAACAAGTTGCTAGTCATTTTGAGTGGTTATTGATTTTCTAATGTTACTTTGGCATCACATTATTGTTGCCATTCCATGTTGTTGTTTGCTCCTATGGGTTGTGTTTGTGGTGCCATGTTGGGTGCGCTACTCAAAAGAGATAAGTGGTTGCTACTTTGCCTAGTTTTGGTTCCCATCATGTTGCAAGTCTTTATCATTCTTGTATTCATTATCCCTTGCATTCATTCTTGTATGATAGCAAATGTTGCTTGGGATATTCTTACAAGCTTATACTAGGCAAGAAATGAGACTCGTGTTGCTTGCCTCTAAAAACAATTGAAGAATGAGCACATGAAGTAAGGAGATTTCATGGATAATTTTTTGACAAAGATCAAAGATTCGGAGCAGTTGATTTCTACTAATGAAGTCTTGCCAGATAGTTCACTTATTCAGATTTTCCTTAATGGTCTTCTCAGGGATGAAGAAGAATCTGTTATCAGTTTCAGCTTTAGCCAAGATTGGCTTGGTTCTGAAATTTGTTGATGATAGATGTACAGTTCATGATCAGTCAAATGGTGACATGATTATTGCTTTTGGCATTTTATGTCGTGGGCTATAAAATCTCAAAGACTATGAAAATTGTGTGGATGATTTGGCATGTGTAGTACATGATTCTTAGCCTATGTCAAATGCAAAGCTTTGGCATGCACGCTTTGGTCACCTGAATTTTGCGAGTCTGCTACACCTGTAGAAATCTAAAATGGTGTCCTCTTTGCCCAAACATGAGGCACCTCGTAAACATGTTTCTGAAGGCTCTATTTTGGGAAAAATGCAACATTCCTCCTTTCCAAAAGATGCTTCAGTTCAAGCTACTCAAAAATTGCAGCTTGTTCACAGTGATGTCTGTGGTCCTATGTAGACACCCTCTTTTGGAAACTAGCTTTACTTTGTGACTTTCATCGATGATTTTTCGGGCATGCATGGGTATATCCATTGAAAGCAAAGTCCGAAGTGTTTATGTGCTTCAAACAGTTTTTGGTTTTTGGCTGAAAATCTGTCAGCATGTAAAATGGGAACCCTCCATTCTGATGGGGGGGGGGAAGATATGTATTCTAACTTTAATGCATTTCTAGCTGAACATGGGATACAACATCAATGTATAGTGCAGTATACACCTCAATAAACTAGAGTTGTTGAATGAAAGAATAGGTCACTAATGGAGATGGTGAGGTGTATGGTCAAGAGTCAGGCTTTACCACATAGTTTCTAGCTTGAAGCTGTCATGTGTGCAGCATATGTACTTAACAGGTGTCCAACTAAATCATTGCATTCTATCACTCTGCATGTTTTTGGTTGTTTGGCATATGCATTAGTGCGTGAACATCAATGCAAAAAATTGGATGATAAAGCAGTGAAATGTATTTTTGTTGGGTATAGTTCTGGAAGCAAAGGCTATAGTCTATATCAACCATAGACTAAATGCATTTTGGTTAGCTGTGTGATGTTGTTTTTGTGGAAGATGCTATTCAGCCACTACTTTCATGTACTAAGGAGACATTTGTTAGATCCAAAGATATGTATGATACTTTGTTACCTCTTTTTACAGGTGGACATTCTAGTGATGGTCCTAATGAGGCAACTTCTCAGTCTTTACAGGTTTCATATGATGATGTAGATCATTCTATTTCTAAAGAATATTTACACGATGCACTTGTTGATGAGAGAGCTGATATTCAAGAGCCAAAAACTATGCCAAAATGGCTGGTGGAGACTTTATGTGATAGAAAATTTGATGCACCTCTATCATATCATACTCATTCAAGCTCTCATATTGCCTCGTTTGCATCAGATTGCTATGCTATGGCTGCCTCTAGTCTCTCTGATGGAAGTAAGCACAAAGCTTTGTGGAAAGCTTCAAACTTCTCCCTAGGTAGAGCCTTCATGAAAAGGTCTACAATGTTCTCGTGTGTGGGCACATATGTCAAGCTGATCTCTCTAGCAGAGAACCTCTTCCTGACATAATGTTAATGCACCTCAATGTGCTTAGTGCGAGCATGGAACACAGGGTTCTTCGCAACTACTAGTGCGCTCTGACAGTCAGTGAAGATGGTGGTGGTGGAAGACTGACCAACACCCTAATCAGCCATAACGTGTCTAAGCCACACACACTCAACAGTCATTGTGAATGATGCCCTATGCTCAGCCTCACAATTGGAAGTGGGCAGAGTAGGCTGCTTCTTGCTCAACCAAGATATGAAAAAGCATGCAAATCTGGTGGTAGTGATCCCCCTTGGGATAAAACAATCCAAGTAACCAAGTACCACTCAAGTAGCGAAAGATGCGCTTAACCTCCTGCCAATGCTTGACACTTGGGAAATGCATAAACCTGCTCATCTGTGAGACAAAAAATTGAATATCTAGTCGAGTAATTCATAAGTAAATCAAGCATCCAACAACCTGTTGATAGAGAACAACATCAAATGCATCTCCAGCATCATGAAGACTCAATCGTAGACTTGTATCCATAGGATGTGGCAATAGGCTTACAGTCTTCAAGGCCAAAATGCTACAATAATGTGTCAATATATTTGGTTTGACACAAAGCTATTCCACCATCAACTTGCATAAAGTGAATGCCCAAATAATGATGCAAATGCCCCAAATCTGACATCTCAAATGAGGCATGCAGATTGGCCTTAAAATTAGCAATATGCTTCTCATGAGGACCAGTGAGCAACATGTCATCAACATGCACAACAATGATTAGAAGAACATCATTACCATGCTTAACATATAAGGTGCTTTCAGTTGGACTGTTCTCAAAACCATGTGAAATCAGATAGGCATGTATCTTTTTATACCAAGCACGTGGTGCTTGCTTTAAACCATATAATGCCTTCTTTAACTTGCACACTTGGTTTTCATGCCATTTCTGCACAAAGCCATGGGGCTGAAAAACATACACTTGTTCATGCAAATCAGCATTCACAAATGAAGTTTTAATGTCCAACTAATGTACATTCCAACCATGATGAGGTACAAGTGCACAGATGCTATGAACAATAGTCATTCGCCTGTATTGTTTATTGCACATCACTAATAATTGTGGAGGCCTTAAAGATTTGGTGGCAATGTGTATTTCTTTTAACTACATTCCTCATATTCACACATCAGGGTTTTTGTATTAATTTGGTTTGCCATGCATGCACCCATCGATAAACGTTGTATCTCTTTTAGTATAGGTGGTGCTTCAAGTGCCCTGTTGTAATCTTTTTTCACATTTGTCAGGACCTATTGAATTATTTTGGCCTATGTTTTTTCTACCTTTGTGCCTTCTTTAGCCTGATTAATGCCCCTGTGGGGCTTTGGGTAGAGGGTGAGCTTCTTTATTGAATTGTTCTGCGTTTTGGTTTCCTTCTTCTTTTCTTGTTGGATTCTCCTTCAACACATCCCTCCTCTTGATTTCTATTGTCCTCAATAGGCTTTTTTTGGTGGCATGAGTAGATCTGGAACATTGTCCTTTTTTGCTTATTAAGTAGGTTGGCTCACGAATCATCAGCTCTTTCCACTGAGCTGACTTTATTCCGTCATGTGGTGCTTGTTGATGATCAGTTAAAAAGCTCAATTCATATGCAATTAATCTAGCGTTTAATTTTGATGATATTTTCAACAACATTTCTAAGTCTAGTTCAAAAAATCCTATGAAGAAAGCTTCTTCAACTGTTTGCATATACCGACTCGGAAAAAACATTATTCTAGAGTATATAGCCATTATTGTGAGGTGGTTTGGCATAACCAAAAGGTTAGAAACTAAGGCATTGATGAATTTCTGATAAAATTCAAAAATGTGTACTCGGCATGTTTAAAAACTTTCAAAACTATGAGAAGCATACCGAGCACTTTATTTGTCATCTTTATTGCTATATCAGGTATAAAGGCATATCTAGATATCCGAAATTCTATTATTCATACCATGTATTCTTTAGTTGGTAGATAATTATGTGGCGAGCTTGGTAGCAAGGGAAAATTGAGCCACTGATTATTTAGCTTGCCATTATGCTATTGTTCCCAAAATTGTGTCCATGTTCTTTGACATGGTATTGGGCAAAAGGAAGGATTTACTTGTAATATATATGGTGCCTCTTGCCAGTGCACCCACAAGGTGGTATTCTTCTCTAAAACTTTTCTTCGTTAGACATTATCGGCCTTTTCAAATTCTTCTTGAGTGTAAGAGAATGTTATTGCCTTGAAGTTCAAGTCTTGGTCCGGATCCTTCTAGGTCACTTTCTTTATGTAACTGATCGTTTCTTCTTTCATGATCCCATATGGTACATTGAATGGTCTTATGATGCTATCCACATATTTGCTCTTGATTTTGGCCTCTTTCATTATCCTTACCATTATATCTTCAAAATTTTATGTGAGTCGAGACACCAGTAATGCCCGCTCTCTTTGGCTTATTTCTATAGTGTGGCACATCGGATGTTCATCAAACCATACAATGAAAGATGGGGGGAGAAAGAGGGCGTACCTCAGTCTCCTCAATAGCCACTTGAGAGCTTGGAACTACTGGTGTCCCCATGTTTACTTGTTGTGATAACTGAGCCTGTAGTCTTGCTATACTTGGATCTTTTTCTTCATTTCTGCTAGGGCAACCTTGAGCTCTTCTTCACTCTTTAATTTGCTTTCACAAACTATGGCAAGCTACTCTGCATCGTGTTTGCATTGTTCAATGTACTTTGAGAGTGCTTCTTTCCATTTACCATGTAGTTCATTTGTATCTTGCATGTATTTCGATTCCCATTAAACACACAATGTTTACTCCTGATTGAGTTGATCAGCATACCTTTCTAGTTGTGCTTGTAGCTAGACAATGTCTTCTCCTATAGTTTATTATGCTTCCATAGGTTGATTCAGTAAAATGGAATGCATCAAGTCTTTATTTCTTATTTGGAGAGCATTAGCTTCATCCATGTACACTTTGATTTTTGTCTCAAGGAGATTGCTTCAATTAGCTAGTCATTTGCTTCTCTTACCTCATATTTCTATTTGATTTCATCTAGTTGGCCTTTCAATTTAGCATTTTCTTCTTTCAATTTATTGATCTCTCTAGTAGCTTCCATGGATTCTTCTTCTTTTTTAGTAATCTCCAGTTGTGATTGCATTACCTTTGCAGTCAGTTGTTCACTCAGAACTTTGAACCAATCTTTTTCTACGTTTGCTTGTTGGTATTCTTTTTCAACTTCCATCAACTAATGTTGTGTGTCCATGGATGTTTGGATCATATTTTTTACTACCAATTTCAATTAGGCCATGTCCACATTGAGACATGTCCATGGTATTATTGGCTCTTCTCTCGTTAGTACATCTTTTCCTTTATTTACATGTAGAGTTTGATTGAAGGGCTGACTGATTTGAAGTTGAATCTATGGCTCAGCCTCTTTATCTTTGTCCTTCTTGGAAGAACTTCCTTCATAATGCACGTCCATGGGGGATGGCTTTGCTACTATCCTTATGTGTTCGAAATTTTCCTTGGCTTCAAGCTCCTCTTCTTGGACTTGATCTTTTGGATGTGCCATAAGTTTTGGTTATTCAGAACTAATCTCTTTGAATTGAAGTCAAGTGGTATCATTCATACAAAGTGTATATACATTTTCATTGATATGATTTCCTTCCGGTTGTTCTTCATTGACCACTTTTGTATATTTGGCTTGCTCTTCACTTATTACTTCCTACTGGCCGAGTAATTGGTCCAACTCATCCCATTTTCCATCATCATTTGTTTTTGTATGTAGATACACATTCACAGTGGATTGTTCCTTGTCCTCTTTGGCTTTCGATGATGGGGTCAAATTTTTCAACCCTAATTCTTTGTAACATTCCATTTGTGAGAGTCTTTTACCCCATTGAGTTTTCTTTACTTCACTTGTATGGCGATAATGGTGACCCTGGAAGGTTCACTTGCCCTCTCGTATATGTATGTGTGCTTGTAGGGATTCTTGTAATTCAGTTTTTGTAATGGTTGTTGGCTATGCCAGAGTTGATTTTGGCATTAGATGTGTTCTTTTTGAAGATGGAGTTACATCCACTATAGCTCTTCTCGCACTCTTTTTGCACCTCACATCATTGGCTTCGATCTTGTGTTTGCTTCTTCTATAATCACCAAACCTTTTTTCTTCTTTGGAATGCTGGAAAACTTTATGTACTTGGCCATTTCTACTATTGATGTCATCTATTTAAGGTGTTCTTGAATGCTCAATGCATGGTATATCAAGATTGTCAACGTTGTGCTCCCATTCAAGAATTTCTTATTTCCCCATTGCTTCTTCTCTTTGAATAGTCTTTCTTGCACATATGGTGTCATATTGATTTGATTCTCCACTTGTTTCACTGCATACGAGAGTAGTTGGACCACAATCTTTTGTGGTGATGTGTATCTATGCATATTTGGGAAGCAAATGTGCTAATGCACCAACCACATTGATTCTTCTATATATATTTTTTTATATCCAAAAATGTCCTTTTCTTTGCTTCATGACTTTCATCCTTCATGTCTGTAAGTCTATCCTTTGTCCAGCCAAAGGCTCCTTTGATCAATTCATGTGTGAACTTGATCATTTTCAAATCACCTTGTAAATTCATCACCTTGGCTTCACACACTGTTGGCATATCCAGTGGAGTGTCTAGGGTGTTCATGACTTGGGTACACCTTTCAAAATCTGGCTTATAGATTGGAAACATTAAGTATTTTTCAACATTAAGTATTTTGTCCATGTATCCATTGTTCTCAATAGCTCATGTAGTATTTTGAAATCCTCAGACATTACAAGGAACTGGTGATCCTTGTCCATGATTCTGATCGTCATAAAAAATAAATGATCACCCATAGGTTGATCCTCTCAAAACTAGTGTCCTCTTACTTTGATTGCACTATCGAGAGGGAACTCCAAGATCTCCTCTTGATGGGTCTCTTTAGAGTCATCAAAAGCCATCTGCACTTGAAATAGAAGTTGTAATTAGTCTCAAGTCTGAAGGATTATAGATCATCCTTAAGTGTGCATTCAATCGTCGTTCATTGCTATCCCGTTCCCCTCTCACAGGTCTGAGTAGAACATGATACTTGATGAGATATTTCTTCATTATCTTATTTTTTCTATTTCTAAAAGAAAACATAAAAGTCAGTAATAACCGAAGAAATTGTTAGTATGTGTTAATGAAATTTCATAGCTTGCTATGGTAGAAGATAAGTCCTATTCCTTGGAAGGAAATGTGCACCACTAAACCAGTTGAAAAAGTTGTGTGCCGAATGCGTGGTTGTGTAGTGTGGCCCTATAGTGCATACTCTTGGTGCATTCAACTTACCGTGAGTGTAAGAATTATCCATTTTGTTGGTTTGGCATGATCCTTTTTGTTCCTTTGGTCTTCACAATAAGGTTTTACTATGTTTCTCCTTTGTTATATTTCGTTGAGACTTTTTGTCCTTTGCTTTAATTCTCCATATGTACTTATCTTTCTTTTGGAGCTTTTTTTTCTCTATTAATCCTCTTCATCTTTTGCCTTTAGGTGAGGATTTAATAGCTTTGATAACAATGTGACTTGCTTTGACTAAAGTATTCATTTCCTCCTTCGCTCTTTTCATTGTCTTTCTTGGGATCCACATCTGCTTTTGTGATCTTTGAGCATTCACTAAGAGTTTGGGTACCCATACTTGTAGTATCCTTGATCCCTTTTGCCGTGAGTTTTGATCTTTGTTGGTTCCTCTCCTCTTAGGTTTTTCGTGTGTCCCTAGGTTTCCCTTGCATCTGTATTGTTGAAGTTGGTCCTTGCAAATCCATACTTGGTTGATGCCCCAATGATGTTGTTTCCATGTTGTCATTGAGGATGGATAAGTAGTCACTTTCTCACAATTTTCTTGAAGATGCGTGACCTCACTAAGTTTTTCATAATCAATCTCTTGATAAGAAGGAATAAGCTGATCATGCAAATTAGAACAAGGTATGTGTGTAGGTAGATGAGTAGAATTGGTCAACAAAGGTTTGGATGGGGCTTTATTCATATGTTTATTTAGACCTATGTCACTAGGTTTTTCCTTACATGTGGAATTTATTGATTTCTCATCTAGTAGACCAAAACCTCTCGGTGGTCTATTTTCACTGATATATATCCTTCGGCTAGGTGGATAGTGACTTTGAATTCAAAAATCCAATCTTGCCCTAGGACTAATTCTTCCAAAAGTTTAAGTCTTCACAAACTAAGAGCTTTTCTTGCTTGGTATTATTTCCTAAATGTAAAGACATGGATACTTCTCCTAGGCACTCAATGATGTTACCTCCAATTCCTATAATGCGTGTCTTTGTTGGAATGAGTCATGTCTTTGGCTTGTCAGCTAAAGAATCTTGTATACTGCTTAGAGCTACTCCCATCTCAATTAATGAATCCATGAGCTAGTACTCTTCTTAACCCATCCCTAGGTTTAAGTATGGTTTTCATATGAGATTTCCTAGGGTTTTTACTTGGTTAGTGTAGTAATTTTCCATGGGTATAGGCTCTTCTCCATGAAAATACCTTTCATTATGTTGTCATATCCATTCCTTTCCTTTTTGTATTTGCTCTAAGGCTTCTAATCATGCTTCTTCTCGTATTCTCTCCTCTTATTTATTTTTATTTTGTGCTCCTAAGAGTTTTGCTAACATTCTTTCTATCAATGGCTCCATGTACTTTTTGACTCTACAGCCCCTTATGTAATTGGGTAAGATGTTTCCATCGAGTGTGGCTAGGTTAATGGCTCCACTTGGGGAGATTCTGTTTATAAGTAATGGTCCATATCCCCATTGTTGTAGTTTCTTGCATGTTGTTTTGTGTGTACACCAACTCTAGATCTCCTTCTCTAAGCTCCTTATCCTTGATATGAGCATCATAATAAGTTTTTTGCATTCTCTTTGCCACATAGATGCCCACTACATCTTGTAATCTAGTCTCGTGCAATTTTTCTATTTGATCCAATTGTCTTGATAATTCATGTCTTGTCCACTCATACTTCTCAGCGACTTGTAGAGTAGGAACCAAGAAATCAACTGGTAGTATTGCATTTTGTCCATAGGCTACTCAAAAGGCCCATATTGCATGATTTAATTGTTTATCCCAATCTGACCTTCCATTATTGACTATCTTAGTTAGCACAGTGCACAACACTTTATTTGAACTCTCTACTTTTCCATTAGCCTAAGGGTAATAGGGCACTGAATTTTTATGAATCACTAGAAATTCATTCATGAGTGACTCAATGAATTCGTGAATGAAGTGCATACCTCTATCACTTACAATCTCAATAGGGAGTCCAAATCGAGGAATATGTTTTCGAATAAGAACTTAGCTGTAATGTGAGCATCATTTTTCCTAGTGGCTTTTACTTCTACCCATTTTGTTAAATATTCTATAGCCATTATGATGTATTCGACGTGTCATCCTTTCACTGGGGGGTTAATTGGTCCAATAAAATCAATGCCCCATTCTGAGAAAGCTCTTGCACTAACCATGGGTCTTAAGGTCATATCATCCCATCGTACTGGACACTTCATTCATTGACATACATCACAATTCCATACATAGGTCTTCGCATCCATCTATAAAGTGGGCCACCATAAGCCTACAAAGAAAATCATTTTTATAGTCTTGTCAACTGAAAACTGACCTCCTGCTACTTTTGCATGTGCCATTTCTAGTATAGGAAGATATTCTCCCTCATGCACACATAAGCATAATTGATTATCCTTCCCATATTTGAGTAATTGTTTTCCAACAATTTCATAGTGTTTGCTTTGTTCTTCTAGCACTCTCTTTCTAGCTAGGCTTGCTCCTTCAGGGTATGTATGTGATTTCAAAAATTCAACTAGTGGTTTACTCTAGTTGGGGGTGATCATAGAATAACATAATGATGAATGTTCATCAGGTGTATTCTCCTGACACACTTGCCAATTAGTTACATATTCATGTACATATTTTTGCATGTCTGACCAATACACACCTAATCTTTTCAATTCTTGGGTTGTTCCACTAATGCCCTTAGGTGTCCTCTACTTGTTTTCATGGGCTTGTTCAAGTAAAACCTTTTACTCCTTGTCTTCTGCACATCTTGAAAGTACTCCATTGGAGTCCTTGAAGTACGAATTGCGTGCCACAATGTGCATGTTTCTTGTTTGCCAGAACTCTTTCTTGTTGTTCATATTGATCCTATGATGTGGTCCATGCATGAATATAGGTATCAATCTTTTATTCCATTTAGGAAATACTTCTAAGTTGAACAAGTAAGTGTATGTATCTCATCACCTACTCCTATGGGTGGCTCCCCATGAGTCATTCTTGACAGATGGTCTACTTTGACATGGGTATTGCCGTTCTTTACTACTACTTCGAAGTCAAACTCCATTAGTAGTAGAAACCATCTCACTAGCCTTCTTGTATTACAAGGTTTATTGACCAAGAACAATAGCGCTTGCTGATCAATAAAGAACTTAAATTTGTTGGCTAAGAGCTAATGTATGAACTTCTTCACCACATAGACCATCCCTAAGCCTTCTCATTTAGTTTTAGTATAATCGCATTCATTTTGATGTAGATGTCTACTAGCAGAGGCTATTGGGTGATCTAACTTCTCATCATTTGCAGGTTGTGCTAAGATACATCCAATGGTGTAATTTGATGCATCCACATGAATATGGAAGGGTTTATCCTAGTTCAATAATTCATAATGGGTGTTGAGATCAATATTATTTTCAACTCATTAAAAGCCTTTTCACACTCTACAATGGTTTAGCAACTATGGCATACATGTGGATGAATTGTTGGTAATATCCACAATGTCCCATAAAAGCCTACATTTCCTTTGCATTTTTTGGTCTTGGTAATTCCAAAATAACTTTTATTTTGTCTTCATCAGTTGAGATGTTGTTTTTGGACACAAGGTGTCCCAATATTTTACCTTGCTAACGATGAAGACACACTTCTCTGGATTCAAACAGACTCTATAATGTCCGCATTTATCAAATATTTTCCTTAATTGGGGTATGTGAGCTATGCATTGAGAAGAGTAAAAACGTAGGTCATCCAAGTAAAATTCCATGTTTTTCCTTAGAAATTCTTTGAACACATGACACATTAATCTCTGGAAAGTTGTTGGGATGTTGGTCAAACCAAAGGGCATAACCCTAAATGCATACACTCCCCATTCACTAGCAAATGCGGTCTTATGTTGTTCCTTATCAACAATGGCTACTTGGCTGTAGCCAGAGAACCCATCAAGGAAGTTGTACACTTCCTTGCTTGCTACCCTTTCCAAGAGATGGTCTGTAATAGGTAATGGACAACTATCACAAATGGTAGCTGCATTAACCTTTTTCAAGTTAATACAAACCCTAAGTTTTCCATTTTTCTTTGGCACTACTACCAAGGGGAAAACCCATTCGATGTGTTCAATTTCATATATAAATCCAGCTACCAATAGTTTATCAATTTCCTCTTTGATCTTGGCTGAATATACATCATTGTAGGTGTATGGTCTTTATTTTGAGGGTCTAGCATGGGGAGTCATCGAAATCCTATGGCAACAAATATAGGGATCCACTCCTTTAAGAACTTTATATGTCCAAGCAAATACATCTCTATATTCTCGGATCAGCTATATTAGTTCTTTCTCTTCTTCCATTGATACATCCTTACATATATATGTGTATCTCTCTTCGTCTCCTTCCATGGTTACTATTACCTTTTTAGTATGTTCATTGTTGTCATACACTACTCCTTCATGAGCTTCTCTTTTTGGCATTTGAATGGTTATTTTCCTTTGTTCAATTTCATACCTTTTGAAATGTTCAGGTACTTCAAATGATTCATGATGTGGCTCTTCATGAACTTTAGTTCTCTCCACTTTAGAGTTTTCTTGATACTTTTCTATAGCGAGTACATTAGCATTTATTTTGGTGTCATCTTTTTTTATCTCTCTTAAATATTGTTCCTCCAAATCAAATTCAGGTTCCATCTCTATACTTCAATAGTCCTCTTTCCATTCTTTTTCTACCAATTCTCTTGCTTCTACTTCTTGGAGGCCTACCATGTACATACTTACATCATATCCTTCCTTATCTACACATTCATTCATAGTCACACTTGTCTCTTTTCCTCTCGTTTTGCTTCTTTACTCATCCATAGTTAGGCAACCTTATTCATCCAAGATTGATCACTTAAACCTGCACTATGAATGGACACAACATCTTCTTCTTTCTGGATAGGATTCCATTGTAAGGGTGGTACATCTCTATATGCTAAAGGATGAAAATTTATCTTTGTTGTGGTGCCTTGATGTTGGAGATATAATGCACCGCGTCCCCAATCTTGGACTACCCTTTTTTGTCTCATAAAGGGCCATCCTAAGATCATAGCGTGTGTTGAAACTCCACTCTACAAGTAGTCAGGATGACCTTTTCTAGAATTCCTAGAGGTCTTTCAACATGACCGTCGGGCCAATTGTAATTTCATTCTAGTAGGTTGTAGGGCTGATGTTCCCCATTTTTCCCATATTTCCTTTGTGGCTATCCCTACTCCCACTCCTGTGTCTAAAATAGATTTGGTCATGTATGCTCAAAATGTAATTGGGAAGCATGTATTCCCCTCACCTCCCTCACTAAGTTCTCCCACTTTATCAACTCAAATTTTTATTATGGATGTGGTCTGCTCTTTATCTTTTCTCGTCAATTGATTTGTCTCTTCTAAATTTAAATTTTTGGTTAGTTTATTCCACAATTGAGGTTTGACTTGGAGAAACTCCTCTAATGTTAAGGAACATTGGAATTTAGTACTTTTCAACTCGGAAAATGTGTTTGAGGTTTCATCTTGCAATTTCTTTTCTTTCCCCCTAATGGTTGGCACATGGAAAAATTCAGATCTCTGTTTGTATTCTATTGTGCAATTTGGAAGCATTCTCAGGCTCATTCCCTCCTCTCTATTGTTGTCTAGGTTGGAAAATTCTTCATAGATCACCTCTAGTTCCAAAATTGGTTGATTTCTAGAGGCTTCTAACTCTTCAAAAGGATGTATTTTGTTTTCATTCTTCTTCCATCGGTCTTCCTGAGCTCTGGCCCAAAGATCATGTGGAGAGTTAGCTTCTATTTTGGGAATCAAAGATTTTCATTCTTCATTTTCATCACTCATGTCTTCTTTTAACTCCTCCTTTTGCTTATCCATCTTTGTTCATGGATTGAAAGATTCTATACATCCCTGAAAGTTTGGTTCATATGTTCTAGTCTCAAGGAGGGTTGATAAAGATTTTTCTAGCATTGTCTGAGCAATATACTTGATTAAATCATCTAGCTAGTGTTTTTATGGTCTCATTAGGGGTTTGTTTGAAGCTATGAATCAGCAAAGAGGAGTTATGTTTGATACCCCTCTTGGTGAACTTACCAATGAATTCTTGAAAGAATTGTTTGATATTTACAAAATGGTTTGGGTCCAAAGGTTGGAGCTAGGTCATTGATGTTCTAGTAAGGGTAAGGCTAAAAGATTCATATTGGATAAAGAAATTATCCACATGTTTGGCATGTAGCATGCTTAAATTTAATAGTGGGATCATATGGCTCTTCAGAACCATGATAATGGTTCCTCATAAATTTGGCTACTTGAATTGGCCTTAGTATTCTACCTGGCTCTAGTGGTTGAAGGACTATGTGGATAGCAATATGTACTAGTTGTACTCTTGATCCACCTCCTTGTGATGGTCTCATTGAGAAAGGTGGCCTATTCACATTTCCACTTACATGGTTTTCCTGATAGTTGGTGTTGGTTCTTGGCATGGAAAAGTGCACCTATGGCCTAACTAGCACACTTTGTTGATTGGTTTGCCCTGAAGTTGGATTTTTAGAACTCTGCTATGTCCTAAAGGGGTTTTGTGGTGTGGTTGCCTGATCTTCAGGAGGGAATACTAGAAACCCTAAGTATCTCAGTCTTGACTTGTCATGGTCATCAACAGGGTAATATCTTCTCTTATTCTGGTCTAGGTAGCTAACTCTAGACGAGTCTTCTAGTTCTTGTAATTCATAGATAATGGTAGGGTTGATGCCTTCTCCTTGTATAGGTGAAGTGGCTTGTAACAATTTGTCTAGTCCACTTACCATATACACATCAGTCAAATCATTATCCTAGGGGATTATGTATCCTCTTCATATATTAGTGATTACTAATTTTCAACTAGGAGTGGTCACAGTATCTCTATGATTCGGTCTAGCATAGTTTTTTGGTTCCTCAACCTCTCCTCTCCCATTCATTTTCTTGGGTGCTCAATCACTGCATATATGTGTCCTAACAGTCCAACCGGGTACCACTCAGGTAGCAAAAGATGCGCTTAAGCCTATCAATGCTTGATACTTAGGCAACACATAAACCTGCTCATCTGTGAGACAACAAACCGAATATCTTGCTGCATAATGCATAAGTAAATCAAGCATCCAAGAGCCTGCTGATACAGAACAACATCAAATGCATCTCCATCATCATTAAGACTCAATCATAAACTTGTCTCCATAAGAGTGGCAATAGGTTTACCGTCTTCAAGATAATGAGGCAAATGCCCCAAATAAAAAATCTCAAATGAGGCATGCAAATCAGCCTTGAAATAAGAAATATGCTTCTCATCAAAGACTAGTGAGCAGCATGTCATCAACATACATAACAACAATTAGAAGCACATCATTACCATGCTTAACATACTTTTAGTTGGATTGTTCTCAAAACCATGTGCAATCACATAGGCATGTATCTTTTCATACCAAGCACATGGTGCTTGCTTTAAACCATATAATGCCTTCTTTAACCTGCACACCTAGTTTTCATGCTCTTTTTTCATGAAGCCATGGGGCTGAATAATGTACACTTCTTCATGCAAGTCACCATTCAAAAATGCTCTTTTGATGTTCAACTGATGTACATTCCAATCATGATGAGTGGAAAGTGCACAGATGCTACAAACAGTAGTCATTTGGCAAGTAGGTACAAAGGTTTCATCAAAGTCAATGCCTCTTTCCTGCGCATAACCCTTTGCAACAAGCCTAGCCTTATATTTGTCAACTGATCCTTCAGGTTTATCAACTATTCCATAAGGTTTATGATTCAGCTTGTATACCCACTTAGTGCTAATGGCCTTCTTGCTAGGAGGCAAGTTACATAAAGACCAGGTACCACTTTTCATGATAGCATCATATTCAGATTGCATTGCACCACCCAATGTTCAAAATTTTGTGCTTCATCAAACCAAACAAGCTCTGTCTCATCACAGAGACTAGAGGCAGCCATAACATAACAATCTGATGCAAAAGAGGCACTATGAGAGCCTGAAGGAGTACGATATGACAAAGGTGCATCTAATTTGTTGTCATGCAAAGTCTGCACTAGCCATTTTGGCATAGTTTTTGCCTCCTCAATATAAACTCTCTCATCAACAAGTGCATCGCAAATCTGCATCAGAAATGGAATGATCTGCATCATCATATGAAACGTGAAATGGCTAAAAGTTACCTCATTAGTACCAGCATTAGACTGTCCACCTGTAAAAAGAGGTACCAAAGTATCATACATGTCTTTGGAGCTAATAGATGTCTCCTTTGTACATGAAAGTAAAGGCTGAATAGCATCTTCCACGAAAACCATCACAGATAACCAAAATGCATTTAGTCTATGGATGATACAGAAAATAACCTTTTCTTTCAGAATTGTACCCAACAAAAATACATTTTATTGTTTTATCATCCAATTTCCTACGATGTTGTTCAAGCACTAATAATATGTCAGACAACCAAAGACACACAGATGAGCAATAGATGGATTGCGACCATGCCAAGCCTCATATGGTGTGATAGATTGCAGTGCTTTAGTGGGACATTTGTTGAGTACATATGATGCACACATGATAGCCTTAAGCCAAAAACTATGTGGTAAAGCATCACTCTTGACCATACACCTCGCCATCTCCATGAGTGACATGTTCTTCCATTTAGAAACTCCATTTTGTTGAAGTGTATACGGCACTGTACACTGATGCTTTATCCCACATACAGCTAGAAATGCATTAAAGTCACAAGACATATACATCTCCCCTCTATTAGAATGGAGGGTGCCCATTTTACATTCTGACAGATTTTTTAGCCAAAACCAAAAACTGTTTGAAGCACATGAACACTTTGGACTTTACTTTCAATGGATATACCCATGCATGCTTGGAAAAATCATCAATGAAAGTCACGACGTAAAGATAGTTTCCAAAAGAGGTTGTCTACATAGGATCACAGACATCATTGTGAACAAGCTGCAATTTCTGAGTAGCTCAAATTGAACCATCTTTTGGAAAGGAGCAACGCTACATTTTGCGCAAAATAGACCCTTCATAGACATGTTTTTTGGGTGCCTCGAGTTTGGGCAAAGGGGACACGATTTTAAATTTCTATAAGCATACCAAACTAGAAAAATCCAAATGACCAAAGCATGCATGCCAAAGCTTTGCATCTAATATAGCCTGAGAATCATGTACTGCACATGCTGAATCATTCATAGATTTTTCATAGTCTATGAGCTTATACAACCCATGACATAAAATTCCAGAAGCGATAATCATGTCACCATTTGACAGGTCATGAACTGTACATCTGTCATCAACAAATTTCACAACCAAGCCAATCTTGGCTAATGCAGAAACTAGTAACATATGTTTCTTGATCCTTGGCACAAATAAAGCATCTGACAAAGTGAAAGAGCTACCATCAGCAGTAGTTAGAATGATCTTACCAACTCTCATGATAGAATAAGAGGAGTTGTTGGTGCATGTGACAGTATTCCCTATAGGGGCAGGCTGAAGTGAAGTGAAGAAACTATGCTACAAGGTAATATGTTTGGTTGCCCCACTATCAAAATATCAAACATATGAGTCTACTGCAGACATACACTGCTCATGAGAAGATGGGTCAAAACCGCAAATAGTAGTAAACACCCATTCTTCATTCTGCACAAGATTTGCAGACTCTATTTTCGTCATAGAGGCCTTTGTAACAACCATGCTAGCCTCTTTTTACTTTGCCTCTTTTGCAGCCAGTTTTGGACAGTTCTTAATGACATGATTGTTTCCTTTACAATACTTACAAAAGAATTTCTACTTTTCTGATTTCTTCTCATATTTGTCTTCCTTCTTTGAATGTGCAGCATTTGCACATTTCTGCTTACTAGTAGATGAGCTCCATTGACCTTTGCCCTTCTGACTAGCCAGGAGAGCTTGATCTGCAACATGCATTATGGACCTATTCTACCAAGAATGATCTTCTTGCAACAGAAGAGAGACTAACTCCTCAAATGACAAGGCATTTGGATTGCTTTTCATCATCAAATGATGAGTAGAAGCAAAACCCTGATATGAATCAAGAAGATGATTCAAAAATGTCTACACAAGTGACCTATCTGGTATAACTTAATCAGCAAAAATCAATTGCTCCTTCAAGTCTTTGATTTTTTTTATAAAAATATCCATAGAATCACCTTCATTGATATGCTCACTCTCCAACTATTCTCAGCAGGTAAGCAACAAGAGCCTCATTCCTAGCTTGGTACAATGTGGTAAGTGTATCCCAAGCATCCTTAGCTATTCTACAAGAGCAAATGTGAGGAATAATGGCATGTTTAACATACAAGGTTATCAATGCATGTGTGTGAGCATCTCTACCATCCCGATGAATTTTCTCTACAATAGGTGCAGCAAAAACTGCAACAGAAACAGGAATCTGAATAATATCAGCATCTTCAATGCCATTTGCATCAGCTTCAATACCTATATTTGCAAGTGTAATAGGATGTTTTTCAACACCGTGCACATTGTTCCATAGTCCTTTTGCAACCAATACATGTCCCATCATATAATCCCACAATGGATAATTGGTACCGTCCACCTTATCCTTAACAGCCACATACAGAATACATCACTGCTTTCATCCATGTCCACTGACTTAAATACCCTAATGCAAAAAAATGATTATATCTAAGAAAGTTGAACAGAACTACTCTAATGAGTTCAACTAAACTTGTTGTAGACTTCGAGACGCTTATACCAGCGAACCAAAACCTATATATATCTTTGGCACAAAAAGATGAAGTAGCATGCGCAAGCACTACGATAGTGCATTCAAAGGCCGAAACAAGCTCAGATCGTAATTTTGGCACCACAAAGCGAATCAATTTCGATCCTTTAGTCACCCTGAGTATGCTCACCAAATTTTGTGCCATTCTGAGACTATGACCGGAGGGGTGTTGACAATGCCCTCAATGAAGCGATGACCTGCTCTGATACCAGTTGTTGGAGTTAGACATCTACGGACGCATGCAAACAACACAAGGAAGAAGAAGAATCTTGGAGCACAACACACAATATTGAATGTATTACCACTAGAATGTACAAAGATAAGTAACCTGTTAGGGCTAAGGTGTATATACAAGCCGGGAAAAAAAAACCCTAAAGAGGGAAAAAAGTGCCCCGACAGCCGTAGTGTGTTTTGATACATCACTACCTAAATATATCAACAATATTGTGGGAGCTCTGATCCAAAGAGATTCAAATTCCCATGGGCTTGTGAATTGTGGCAATTCTTGCAAGAAACTAGATTAAAAATCTAATCTTTCATCTTCTTGTTGTTGTGCTTGGTCTACGTAGATAGATGGAATGTCTTCAAGAAATTGATCATGAAGATAATCAGTTTCAGGGATAGGAGGGGAATTGTAAGGCAGGTCATCAATGGCTTGAAGGCAGATGACAAGTGGGAAGCATTCACCACAGCTATGGATTTGTACATGGACATGCATGTACCTGATTTCAATACACTCATTGGACAACTACTTACTCAAGAGGCAAAGCTTATAAAAAATGGAGAAAGCTCTAAAGGTAATCAATCTTCAGCTTTATACACTGATAAAAGCAAGTCCAAAGATAACAAAGGAAAGGCAAAGAAAGTGGATGATGAAGCAGGTACATATCAAGCTAACTATGCAGGTAGAGGAAGACATGGCAGAGGTAGAGGAAGAGGAGGTAGACAAGGCAGGGGGAGATCCCAAGACTCCAAGACATGTTCTATTTGTGGATTAACTAATCATACAACTGAAAATTGCTTTAGGAATTCCAGGAATCAAAGAGGAAGAGGATACAATAGAGGAAGTTATGGCTACTCAAGAGGAAGGTTCAACAATTATCACGGCAACTACAACAACTACAATCATTCAAACTATCAAGGAGGCTACAACGGAAGGAGAGACTTCAATAACTACACAGAAGGCTCAAACAAAGAGTATTCATTATTGATCATGAACATGGCTATGCCACAAGGTAAATCTGATGAGCATGTTTTCTACATAGATTCACGTTGTTCAAATCATGTGGCAGGAAATGTGGAACTCCTATCAGATTTAGAAGATCCAAGGAGTAAGCATGAGGTACAAACAAGAGATGATACAAGACACCTTGTGGAGAAAATAGGCAATGTCAAAGCACTTGATGGAAACATCAACCTAATCAGTAAGGTACTCTATGTCCCTACCATTACAAAGAATTTGATAAGTGTTGGGAAAATAGTAGAAAAAGGGTTGCAAGTCAGGTTCACAAAAGCAGGAGCATTTGTTGAAGATCCAAGTCAAGGATTCAGAAGAATTGCAAAAGGTGAAAAGATAGGTAGATTGTGAACATTTGAACTACAAGACACTAGAAACATTGCTCTCTTTAATTATGGTAGTCAGACACTCACAGAATTGGAAATATGGCACAAAAGGTTAGCACATATTGGTGAAAGTTCATTAAAGCAAATTTGCAGGGACCAAAGTGTACTTGGACTCCCTAACTGGTCAAAACAACATATGATTTATAAGAGTAGTGCATGTCAATTTGGAAAGTCTCACAGGTTACCATTCATGAAGAAAGGTTATATGCATGGAGAACTCTTGGAGTTGGTTCATACAGATGTATGGGGACCTAGCAAGGAAGCTTCAATATCTGGATCAAGGTATTATGTCTCCTTTATTGATGATTGCAGCAGATGGACTATCCTATTCTTTATGAAACACAAAGATGAAGTTTTTTCATGTTTCAAAAGATATTTGGCTCTTGTGGAGAATCAAATAGGTAAATCACTAAAAAGGCTAAGGTCAGATG
>CM035420.1:169500274-169552774 GCA_020310875.1 Ceratopteris richardii | reverse complement strand
ACCTTTCTTTCACAACCTATCATTAACTCCATCTCTTCATTTGAGATTTGTTCATTATTTACATTGCTTATTGCATATGAGTATATAGCCAATCCATGAAAGAAGATATATCTGTATTCTCATTACTATCAAGATTATGTCTATATCTTTTGATTCTCCATATTTTACTTTGGAGATTTTGAGGTTCCTATTCATACTCATTAATGAATGCTTGTATGCATTTACAATTATATGCAATAAAAGTAGAAATATCACTTTTTTCTTGCAATGTAATTGAAATGGAACTTGCTTACCTGCTAATACCTCATCTATTAATTTTGAAGAAGACTCATTAGTCCATGTGCATGGAGCTTCTTCATGAAATCTTTCAAGGTATTCACTAACATAGTACATGCACTCCTCAAGCATCCACCCCTTTGCCATAAATCCTTCTGATTTGCTCTTTATGGCACATAACCTTTTAATATGCCCATAAATCACTTGACCAAAACATCCATCGATTGTTTAAAAATCCTACAATATTTATTTCATACACAAGATGGATCAATAAATGAACTTGAATATAAAAAAATGATGTTGCAATCTCTTTCTCCATTAGAGATAGTAGCTCCTTGCATTCACATTTCTTTTGTGGGATCGCGCATTTGTCAATCTCTATTGATGTAATCCACCTATTATCATTCATAAATTAAATGATAAAGAAAATAATTCGTAAAGGAAAGATATCAAATAGTCTTATATATTAAACATAAAAGTATGATAATTATCTTATAAGTGATCCAAGACAATAGATCACATCCCATACTCCTTTCATTGTACATTGATCGATAACAAGAGGTAGAATGTGCTTTAGAAAGTTATGCCAATCATGTGTCTTTAACCCAAATAAGCTCCTAGCATTCAAAGTAAACATGTTTTGGAAAGATGCTCCATTTCTTGTAGGTGTTTGAATTGACTAAATCCTATTGTTGATAGTTCACATCTTTTTTGTCATAAGTATCCAAGGGGTAGATTCATAAGTTGTTTCTTGTCAACTTTTATGAAAATTTGAAAATGACTTTGGTTTTGAGTTTTGATCCTTTAAATCATTTCTTGATGTTGTTGTGTCTTTTAATCCAAGAAGATGTTGCCATAAGTATGCTTGAATATATTCATGGGATCAAGAAGATGATAGATCTTTAAACCTCTCCAATACTCCAAAGAATACCATATTGATATATTCTCTGCTAGTGACAATTTTCCTTTACCTCTAATCTTCACATTCTCATCATCTTCATCTTCACTTAATATTTCAAATCATGGATCTATAAAAGGCCCATTTTTTTGTTTTCTATACCAATCCATAGGTGTCATTGGACACTGACCTTATCTTTCCATTATAATGTATCACTTCTCTTTTGCATCGTTTTGGATGATGTTCATGAAAGAACCACGATGTCAAAGATACATATTTTTATTGAGATTCTTACAATAAACTAATCTCAACTGATCATCACAATAAGGACAAGCCTTATATCCCTTAGTAGATATTCTTACATGCATGAAAATCATAAAAATATAATTACATTAACTCACATACAATTGTATATATATTAAATAAAAAATTTACAACATTACTCGATTGGAAAACTGTGTATAGTCCAAGCCATGATTCCACGAACCATAATGTATCTTTGATTAATGCTTTTCAATACATCAGTGACATTAATACCTCTTCATAACTCTTGGTGATCATCAATGAGAGGAGTAAGATATACATTCATGTCTTTAACTTGTATTTTTCCTAGGATTAAAAGTGAAAGCATTAAATGTTCCTTTTTAATGATAAGATATGACAGAAGATTATAGTTGATGACTACCACTGACCATATTGACCATTTACTAGATTTCATAAAAAATGGATTAACCCCATCTAATGCAACTCCTAACTTTAGATTGCATGGCTCTTGTGCAAATTCAAGCCATCTAGAATCAATATGTTGAAAAGCTATACTATCAGCTAGAATTCTCCTTACTCCAACAATACTTTTATGATCAAATCCCCATGTCAAAAGCTTTCATAATTTAGGTCTTTGAAAAATATGTTTAATTCGTGGAGCTAATGGAAAATGTCTCAATATCTTTTTTGGATTTTTAACCACTTCGTCCTTATATTGAGGAAATTTTCATTTTGGACATGTCAAATAGTCTACATAGTCACCTCTATATAAAATACAATCATTAGGACATGCATGCATACAATGATAATCTATTCCAAGATTGTCAATTATCTTCTTCATTTCATCATGTGATGTAGGAAGAATATTGTTTCTTGGTAAGAACTTCTCAAATACTAAACTGCAAGTTCATGAAAAAAAAGTGTTATGAATGAAAATATGTAAAAAAATGTATATGTGTATGTATGTGTATGTATGTGTATGTGTATGTGTATGTGTATGTGTATGTGTATGTGTATGTGTATGTGTGTGCGTATGCGTATGCGTACGCGTATGCGTACGCGTATGCGTACGCGTATGTGTATGTATGTGTATGTATGTGTATGTATGTGTATGTATGTGTATGTGTATGTGTATGTATGTGTATGTATGTGTATGTGTATGTGTATGTGTATGTGTATGTGTATGTGTATGTGTATGTGTATGTGTATGTGTATGTGTATGTGTATGTGTATGTGTATGTGTATGTGTATGTGTATGTGTATGTGTATGTGTATGTGTATGTGTATGTGTATGTGTATGTGTATGTGTATGTGTATGTGTATGTGTATGTGTATGTGTATGTGTATGTGTATGTGTATGTGTATGTGTATGTGTATGTGTATGTGTATGTGTATGTGTATGTGTATGTGTATGTGTATGTGTATGTGTATGTGTATGTGTATGTGTATGTGTATGTGTATGTGTATGTGTATGTGTATGTGTATGTGTATGTGTATGTGTATGTGTATGTGTATGTGTATGTGTATGTGTATGTGTATGTGTATGTGTATGTGTATGTATATGTATATATGTATATGTGCATATGTGTTTGTGTATGTGTGTTTATGTGTATGTGCATGTGTGTGTATATGTATGTGTATGTATGTATATATGTATGTGTGTATGTGTATGTAATTTTTTCATTTCATTTCTAATTTTGTTTTTGTTTATTGAGGCATGCATACTGTTGTTTGTCTATCTAGGCTACTAGATCACTTGCCTCTCCCACTTTACAGACGACTTAAAAGCCACCTTACTAACTAAGACTTATACATTCATTTGCAAAGTGCAAGTCTTGGTTAAAGGCAAGTCTTAGGTCTTCTAGATAGTGGGAGAATCAAATTTATCTCAAAGATTCTAAAGGTTTTCAACTAAAAAATGGAAAAAGATTCCATGCCAAAGAGCCAAAGATGATTCTCTTCTTTGGATCTTTGGCATCAAATTTCTTTCCATCTTTTATTTGGAAACCTTTAGAATCTTTTCAATAAATTTGATTCTTCCATCCTCTAGATGACCTAATGCCTGCCTTGGTAACTATCAATTACACATTTGTCCATAAAGTTCATAAAGGAGTTAGCAATGCAAGTATTAGGTCGTCTGGAAAATGAGAGAAGAAAAATTATTTGCAAGATTCTAAGGGTTTTCAAATCAAACATGGAAAGATTCGATGCCAAAGAGCAAAAGGGGATTCTATTCTTACAGGTGCTTTTCATTTTTTCCATATATTTGTGTTTTTTATTCTAGATAATGTAAACTCATGTTGGTTTTCCATGTATCAATATAGTTCTTTGAATCTTGCATATTCTACAGGATCACTTTTGCATAGCCTCCTCATGGATGCTTCTGATAAATGAGGTCTTACTAGCAACTGTGAATGGTGTGGTGGGAGATCATCAATATCATACATTGGAATCTAAATACATGAATAAAAATCCTTAGTATTCCATAAATGAATGAAAAATAAACTTAAAACACAAATTTAAATATGTAAGTTCATTTGAAAAGAGCTTCCATTGCTTTCTAGCTCAAAGGTGCTCTTGGACATCTATGCCATTCATAATTCACTAATAATTCATCACCACTATGTAGTGAAGTAATAGCATTAACAACTATGTATCTTGCTACATCTCTAATAATGTATGGTGATTCATGGATATTTTTATGCTCCTCAAATGTGCAATTAGTCATTGAACTGCTATATCCTCGACTATTGTTTATTAAACCTACTATATTTCCATGCATATAAGTTCTTCCATCAATATATAATCTTTCATTTTATCCCCCATGCATAAAGTTGCAGGTGTCAAAGTTTACTACATAGAAGAACATTTTTAGACATAGGTAGATTGTTTGGAGGAAATCTCAAGATCTACTATTCTTTTGAAGAGATTTAACTTGGAGAAGGTGCACAAAATTTAGGAGACAGTTCATATAAAGTTAATTTAAAACTTAACACATTTGATTAGTCAATGCGTGAATTAATTGCAGCACACTTTTCTGTGTAAAGAGTTTCTTCACAGCTAACTCAAGTCTTGATAATTTGCAATAAATTTCCAAAATTGGTTTTGGTTATGAGTTGTTATTGATATAGAGGTGCTCTAACATCAATTATAAATTATTCTTTTGGATATTAATAATCTCCATCAGTGGTATCAGAGCAGGAAGCATCAGATTTGAAGAAAAGGAGGACCTCGACTATTGCAGATGTACAAAAATCAATCTTTGAATATTCAAAAGATGAAAGTTTGAAGTGAAAGCTAGAGTAGGAGGCTTGAAAGCTATCAAGAGGATCAAAAGGAACTATATTCAAATTAAAGGTACATTCATTATTCACAAAGCTTCAAGAATTTAGTGCACAGGTGAAGAAAGGATGGGAGATTCTCTTTTAGATAGAAAAATTGGATAGAGAAAACTATCCTGCTTGGTCAATGATGTTGGAAGCACATCTTATGAGCAAAGATCTGATAGGATACATCACAAGTAAAGAAGAAAAACTAGAATTTAGGGATCCTAGTGTTCCAACTAGGGATGAGCTCTCAGATTTGAAGACATGGATGAAGAAAGATGCTCAAGCAAGGATCATTATCTACATGGGAGTCAATGATTACTTGCTACATCACATTAGAGGACTTGAAAGTGCAAGTGACATATGGAATGCTTTGGAGGAGCATTTCCAAAACATTACAAAGTCAAGGAAGGCATCTTTATGGGCAGAGTTCACCACATTCAAGAAGAAGGCTTCTCAATCTATTTCTGATTATGTAGCAAGGATGAAGGATATTGCAGATGCATTAGGAGCAATTGATGAAGACATTGAAGAGGAAAAATTGGTAAGACAAATTGAGAGGAGATGATAAGTGTAAGCCATTCATTCTATCCACTGAATTGTCACTAGATCATTTCACTCCTAAGTTGAACCAATTTCTAGGACATATGCTAACCTTTGAGTAGGATGTCAAAGGTGATGTTGATAAAAGTACAGGTCAAGCAATGTATTCAAAGGATAAGAAGAAGATTAACAAAGGCAAGAAACAATTGAATGAAGATGAAGGCACTATGAGTCAAGCCAACTTCCGAAGAGGAAGAGGAGGTGGCAAAGGAAGAGGAAGAGGTAGAAGCAATAAAGATGGTGTCAAAGCTTGATGGATTTGTGGTAAGACTAATCATTTAGCTCATGAATGTTGGGATAATAATCAGAATGATGGAGGATACAATCAAAACTTTAATTCAAAAGCAAGAGGTGGTAGAAATCAGAGAGGTAATTTCAGAGGTAGAGGTAGTAAAGGTTTCTTTGGAAGAAATGTAGGAAAAGGCTTTCAAAGTCAATCTTACAATAATACCTACTACAATTATTCTTCACATCAGAAAGAGGATTCAACTTTAATTATGAATGCAACTTGTGAAAGACAGTAATCATATAGTCCAAACAGGTAATAACACAAAGCACAATGTGAAGTCCAGTGAGTTAGTAAAGGCCAATGATGGAAGCACTCTTTTGAGCAAGGTTCTGTATGTTCCTACAATTCCAAAGAATTTGATAAGTGTAGGGCAAATTGTAGAGAAAGGATATGAAGTACGGTTCACTAATGATGGAGTTTATGTTGAAGACCCTAGCCATGGGTATAAACAAATTTTTTCAGGGAAGAAAGAACAAAGGCTTTTCACATTGAAGATTCAAGGCAATGTTGGTCATGCCTTGTTGACTTATGGAGAACATAAGATCTCTGAGTTAGATCTTTGGTACAAAAGGCTTGGACATTTTTATGAAAGAGGTATTAAGGATATGATTAACCATAGTTCAGTTCTTGGATTGCCTAATATTGTAGGTCAACACATGACAAACAAGTGTGAAGCATGTCAATTGGGTAAAGCTCATAAAAATACTTATGGTAAGAAAGGGTTTATGTATTCAAAGAAGTTTGAATTGGTGCATACAGATGTGTGGGGTCCATCAAAGGACTTTAGCATTAATGGTTCGAGATATTATGTGATTTCTATTGATGATGCTACCATGTGGATCACTATATATGTGATAAAAGATTAATAAGAGGTGTTCAATACATTTAAACATTATCATGTGTATGCAGAGAGAATCACAAGGCAAAAGTTGAAGAGACTAAGGTTAGATGGAGGGGGAGACTATTTCTCTAATGAGTTCAGTGATTACTTATGGAATGCAAGTATAAAAAGGGAAGTTACTTGTAGGTACTCTCCTCAAAAAAATGGTGTAGCAGAAAGGAGAAATAGAACTGTTGTTGAGTTTGCAAGGTCAATGATGAAGGAGAAAAATTGTCCTAATTACTTGTAGGTTGAAGCTGTGAATACAACTACTTATTTGGTTAATAGACTTCCACGTAAGGCTTTGAATGGTATGACAACATATGAGGCATGGTGGGGTAAGAGACCTACCTTAGATCATTGCAAAGTATTTGGATGTTTGGCGTATGCATATGTACCATCTCAATTATTGCATAAATTGGAACCTAAAGCTAAAAAGTATGTGTTCATTGGTTATGATGATAAGCAAATGGGTTATAGATTGTGGAGTCCATCCACAAAGCAATTCCTTGTGTCAAAGGATATTACATTTGATGAGCAAGGTACTTGGTATATAGGTACAATTAATGCTCATGCATGTGATGAAGAAGTCATGACCCAAAGAAAGGGGAAATCAAGGATTCAAATTCATGATAATGAAGAGATTGTTGATGCTCAAATCGATAATGAAGAGATACCAAGGTTTGACCCAGAATATGAAGAACCAGAGAATTCAAAGAGTGGATAATTTAGAAGGTCAACAAGGAACAGAAATCAAACCATAAGGTGCAGTTATGATATTTCATTTTTTACTACTAAAGATTATGCTTACATGGTGAAAGCAGAAGAAGATCATTCTACATATGATGAGGCAAAAGGTAAGGAAAATTGGGAGAAAGCTATGTAGAAGGAATATGATGCATTGATGGAAAATGAGACATGGGATTTGGTTCCTAAACTAAATAATCAAAAAATCATTGGATGCAAATGGGTCTACAAGACAAAGAGGTATGCAGATGGAAGTGTGTCTAGGTATAAAGCTAGACTTTTTGTGAAAGGGTATGCTCAAACATATGGTATAGATTATGATGAGACTTATAGTCCTATGGCAAAGATGACAACTATAAGGACTCTCATAGCTATTGCTGCATGTAAAGGTTGGAAGCCATGTCAATTAGATGTGAAGAAGGCTTTTTTAAATGGTTACATTTCAGATGATGTTTTCATGGAGCAACCAGAAGGTTTCAAGGAGAAATGTTATTGAGAGTTGTAAGCTCAAGAGAGTTTTGTATGGTTTGAAGCAGGCTCCAAGGGCATGGAATTATAGACTTGTGAAGTTCTTAAAGGAGCTTGGTTTTCAAGTGTCTAAGGTAGATAGTAGCTTTCTTGTTAAAACAAGTGATGATGGGTTTATTTACATTTGCATATATGTTGATGACATAAGTCTTACAGGTACATATGAGAAGGGCATACATAGTCTTAAGTAGCAAATGGAGAAAGATTTTAAGATTAGTTACTTGGGAGACTTGTCATATTTCTTGGGAATGGAGATTTCATATACTCAACATGGAGTGTATGTGACTCAAGAAAGGTATTTGAAGAATTTGCTAATCAAGTTCAAAATAGAAGATTGCAGGGTAGCACCTAGTCCATTGGAGGTGAATCATAAATTGAGCAGATATGGAGGAGAAGAATTCAAGGACATGAAGTTGTATCAAAGTTTGGTTGGTAGTCTAATCTATGCTACATTGACTAGGCCCGATTTGTCATATGCAGTAGGAGTGTTGTCTCAATTCATGCATTATCCTAGGAAAGGACATTGGATTGCAGGGCAAAGGGTGCTAACATACATTAAGGGTACACTCAAAGAAGGTTTGTATTATGGATTCACATCAAATACAAAAATCAAGATATATAGTGATGTAGATTGGGCAGGTAACTCTGACGATATGAGGTCAACATATGGATATATATGTTATGTGGGAAATAAATTAATATATTGGTGTTCTAAGAAGCAACATATAGTTGCTTTATCATCTACAGAAGCAGAGGTATAGTTAAAGCTACAAAGAAGGTTATATGGTTGAAGACTCTCACGAAGAGTTTTGACATCAATCAGAGTACACCCATCATTCATGGAGATAATATGAGTTCATTGTATCTAGCTGTTGACCCTGTGTTTCATGCTAGGACTAAACATATTGAGATCCAATATCATTTCTTCATAGAAAAGTTGATTGATAAAGAAATTGAAGTCATATACACTTCAAGAAGAGATCAGATTGTAGACATGTTAACAAAAGCTTGGATGGACCTAAGTTGTAGAGATTCAAAGACATGGTAGGTATTAAAGAAGATGGAGAAAATCACAATTGATGATTGAGGGGGAGCTGTTGGTGCAGGACAATCAACAATTGATGATTTCGAAAAGTTTTGAAGTCAAAGAATAAAGCAAAGATCAAATTTCGACCTATCTGCAACCCATTACCTTTTGGTTGGTTTGTATTGTAACTAACCCCCATGTGTACATTTCCTTTAGAGCTTCTATCTCCTCTTTCATGGCCTTCTCCCAATTAGGGTTACCCTTAGCTTCTCCATAAGCTAAAGGTTCCTCTGAAAATCAATATGTGCCCAAATAAATGAAATGATTTGTTACAAATGTAGACACATATCCATACCTGTCACGTTGCTTTCTCTCCCTTATTGATCTTCATGGAGTATGCTTGGAGCATTCTCTACATTCTTGCATCTTGGCCTTTCCTCTTGATTTCCAGAGCTTGTAGTCTCTCTCCTTTTCATCTTGATCATCATCTTATTCACTTCTAGAGCCTTGCACCTTTGTATTATACTTGCTACCTAATGGATGAAAATCTGAATCACGATCATATGGTAAGTTTACCTCTTGTTTATCTTCCTCATACCATGACCTATCTTCTTCAAATACAACATCCTTGCTTATGGTAAATTGCTTTGTTGATGGATTCTAGAACCTATATCCCATTTGAATTGAATCATAGCCAATGAATATAGCCTTGGTTGCCCTTTCATCCAATTTTCCTACGTTTTATGAAGGTACATGTACATATGCTAAGCAACCAAAAAAAAATGCAATGACCTAGGCTTGATGCCTTTATCCTTCAAATACTCATCAAATTCTTTGGAGAAATATTCCCCCCCTCCATCAGTTGTGAGTTTCTTCAATGATCTACTTGTATGATTTTTCACATGTGGTAGGTACTTCTTGAAGCATTCAAATACTTCACTCTTGTTCTTCATAAAGTACACAATTGTCCATCTACTATGATCATCAACAAAAGTTACATAATAACTTGAGCCTGTTAATGAAGGTTCTTGACTTAGTCCCCACACGCTTGTGTTTACTTAGTCCAAGAGATTGTTGTGGATGCAGCCTTTGTGGTTGAAAGGTTGTATTTGTTCCTTTCCAATTTGACAAGCATTACAGTTGTTTATCATCTGTTGCTTTGATAGGTTTGGCAGCCCTAGAATACTTTGATCCTTGCATATATCCTTCAAGGTTCGTTCATTCACATGAGCAAGTCTCTTAACTTAGGGTTTGAGACCCAAATTTGAATAGAGCTATATTCTTGGTTTCTCCTACTTCAAAAGTAAAGATTCTATCATGCTTCTCACCTCTGACTATCATCTTTAAGCCTTGACATGGATCTTCTTCATAATCTCCATGTTGGATGAACCTAACTTGCAAGCCTTTTTCAAGTATTTGGCCTATACTTATTAGGCTTTTAGTGATAGTGGGTACATAAAGAACCTTACTTAAAATGTTTTTCCTACCATTGATCACTTTGACATTGTGCTCGGTATCATCCCATGTTTGTACTTCATGCTTATGCTTGGGATTTTCTAAGTCAAATTAAAGAGCAAGATTGTCTGCAACATCGTCAGATCAACCAGAATGTATATAGAATAGATGCTCATCTTCTTTACCTTCCTTGTGACTCAGATTCATTAGGATTAATCAATCTTCATGTGATTAATCCTCTGAGTAGTTATTTTGGTCCCTTCTGTTGTCTTATTCCTATTGTTATTGTTGTAATTTTTTCCACATCTACCTCTTATGTTTCCAAATTCACATCTACCACCTCCTTACTTAGTCCTTCCATTGAACGAGAAATTTTGAGTGGTGTGATTGGTCTTGTTACAAATGGCACAAGATTGGCTCTCTTGTCCTTTTGACTTGTCATGCTTTGCTGCTTTCTTCTTTCCTTTCCACTTTCTCTTGCTTGCATAGTTGGATTGAGAAATTTCTTCATCATTATCCTCCTTCTTCTTGCCTTTTTCTTCTTATCTTTCTTGTCTGCATAAAGAGCACTTGTTGAGTTACCTTGATAAGAATTACCTTCCTTCAGATTGTTGTTGGCCTCTTGATTGAAGAGTTGTCTAAGGAATATGTTGAAGTCAAGTGTTTGCACATCTATGATAAGCTCATGGGTTGTTGTGAAGGATTTCCATTTCTTGTCATTTTTTTTCCATTCAAGATGTGACTCATGATGGCCTCTTCTTCAATTAGGTCTCCAGTTGAAGCGAATTCATTTGCAACCTCCTGGACCTTGTGCCAAACCTTGTAATAGTTTGCTTTGGTGTCCTCTTCATTTGGATGAACGGATTTGTGTTGGAGACCTTTAATTCTCCAAATGTTTGATCTACCTTGATTTAAGATCACCTCTATATCAATAATAAACAAAACTTTACACAAAATTTGCATTAATTTTCAAGATCATTCAAAAAATACTTCTCTTTGTGAAGTCTCTTCAACTTCAAAAAGTCTACTTCAGAAATGGACTTCAATATCTGCACATAGATTCAAATTTAATCATTCAAATGATGCACACACATTTGTGCTACCTTTGCACAACTATAATGATCATTGGTTCTCCAAAAGAAATATTAAATGTTTGATTGATCACTTAGATCAAATGTATATCAGAAACTATCTTTTGGACATGGCGACTTTGACATGTCAACTTCCTAAGCTGATTTCTCATAAAATACAACCCATTTTTCTAAATGCTTTTAGCCATAGCTTATTTATCTTCTAACTTAAATTTTGAATGTTCAATCATAAGAACTTTATGCTAAGCACTGAGATCCAAGTAAATCTTTGATCAGCAAAATGCACGATTCTGAGAATTTCACTTGCAAACTTCTACATATGAATGTTCCTACTTGTCATACACACAACCTGAAGAGAACTAGATCATTGAACTTTTATCATAGCTTGATTAACTTCTGAATTAGATGTGTACAAAAGATTTCCTGATCCACATGATTAGGCTGAGAGAAATCTAAGATAGACTCGACACTATTCTAAGAAGAAGACTCTCTACACATCTATCACTCATAGACTTGAACCTTTTGATTCTTCCACTTAATTTTCTTGACACCATTGACTTATATATACACATCCGTACTCGTCCCATATCTATCACATGACTCTCTATCATTCTTATAAGTATTTATGGCTATATTACAAGGATTTCTACTCATAATGTACATATGTGTACAGACTATGTCTTCCTTGAACTTCTTGACTTCCTTTTGATCTTTGATCTCCTTCGATCACTTCATAATCAGCATTTATTGATTGGTTTGCACCAACAACTCCCCCTCAATCATTAATTGTGATTATGCCATTCTTCTTTATGCATGTCATCTCTTATAATCTTTGTAACTTCGGTCCATCCAAGATTTTTGTCAGCATATCTGCCACTTGCTCTTTTGTTGGTGTATACATGACTTTAATTTCTTTATCAAGCACCTTTTCTCTTAAGAAATGATATTGAATCTCTATGTGTTTAGTCCTCGCATGAAAAATAGGATTAGCTGTTAAATATATTTATGAACTCATGTTATCTCCAAATATGATTCGAGTACCATGTTCAATTCCAAAACTTTTCAACAAGGTCTTCAACCATATCACTTCTTTTGCAGCTTCCACCATTCCTTTATACTCAGCCTCTGTGGATGACAAAGTAACTCTATGTTGCTTCTTTGAACTCCAAGAGACTAACTTATCTCCAAAATAACACAGGTAACCATGAGTAGATCTTCTATCATCTGAATTACTTTCCCAATATGCATCACTAAACACTTTGATTCTAGTGTCAGAAGTAAATCCATAATACAAACCTTCATTCAAAGTTCCTTTGATATATATTAGCACTCTTTGTGCTACAATCCAATGCATTTTCTTTGGGAAATGCATAAATTGTGATAAGAGATCAATTGCATATGAAAGATATGGTCTTGTCAAGGTTAGCATAGATGAGACTACCTACCAAACTTTGATATGTCTTCATGTCCTTGAACTCTTCTCCTCCATATGTGCTCAATTTGTGATTTACCTCCAAAGGTGTGGTTGAAGGCTTACAATTCTCCATGTTAAAATTCATCAAAAGATTCTTCATATATCTTTCTTGTGTAACATATACTCCATGTTGAGTATATCTTTCTTCAACTTCAAAAAGTCTACTTCAGAAATGGACTTCAATATCTGCACATAGCTTCAAATTTAATCATTCAAATGATGCACACACATTTGTGATACCTTTGCACAACTATAATGATCATTAGTTCTACAAAAGAACTATTAAATCTTTGATTTGATCACTTATTCATATCAGAAATTGTCTTCCTCATATGGCGACCTTGACCATGGTCAACTTCATAAGCTGATTTCTCACAAAGTACAACCCATTTTGATAAATGCTTTTAGTCATAGCTTCCTTATCTTCTAACTTAAATTTTGAATGCTCACTCATAAAAAACTTTACACTAAGCGTTGAGATCCAAGTAAATCTTTGATCAACAAAATGCGCAATTCTGAGAATTTCACTTGCAAACTTCTACATATGAATTTTCCTACTTGTCATACACACAACCTGAAGAGAATTAGATAATTGAACTTATATCATAGCTTGATTAACTTCTGATTTAGATGTGTACAAAATATTTCTTAATCCACATGATCAGGCTGAGAGAAATCTAAGATAGACTCGATGCTATTCTAAGAAGAAGACTCTCTACACATCTATCACTCATAGACTTGAACTTTTTGATTCTTCCACTTAATTTTCTTGACATAGTTGACTTATATATAAAGATTTCTACATATGTGTACAAACTATGTCTTCCTTGAAATTCTTGACTTTCTTTTGATCTTTGATCTGCTTCAATCACTTCATATTCACGAATTATTGATTGGTTTGCACCAACAATTCCATAGGTGGTTCTCCCTATCTTTGATGCTAGCAAAGAAGATCTCAAGTGCATCCGAGGTTTCTTCTGATGTCTTGCATCCTCTAATGTGTGGTGACAAGAAATGAGAAATAGACTTTAAGATTATGACCTGGATTGGATGTCTCTTGCACACCATAGTGTAAGCTTCTCGATTTCCTCTTATGTAGGTCCTCCCTTGGATCTTGAAGCAGGCATAACTTCATCACCTGCCACAATTCCATAAAGAATTTTACCTTGCAAGTAGACTTCCAATCTGATTTGCCATGTGGCATAGTGGTTCCTATCAATTTTCTCAATCAGTGAGATAAATCCATCACCCATCTTGATGTAGCTCTGATACCACTATAAATACTTGGAGAAGCTTGAGTAGTAGAAATTATTGTTGTGAAGTGTTGAAGTTTGTTCCAATCAATGAGCACAAGACCAACCTTTTTGCTTTTTAAGTGTTTAATATACCTTACAAGCTTGAAATTATTGCAATAAAATACCTTAGAAGATCAGTGAGAAGCTAGATTCAAAACATATAGATTTGCACATGACTAGTTCAAGAATCTTCTTATTTATGGATGAATCATCCAACTTGTAATGCTCAGTTCTCCCAACCTGATTACAATTGGTTAAATCCTTTTAGAGGATGGTAACGTATATGGTTAAGTTGCTATAATGCATAATTTTTTAATTTATCAACAAGCTATGTGCTAATTACAAGCTTAGCATTCATAGGTGGTGATCTTGACTTTTCAAGGATGTGCAGAGATAGATCCTGACACCATAAAAAATATGTTTCTCACAATCTAATGAACCAAAAAATGCAAATTGTTGTATGCATAAAGTAGGCACTAATACCTTTCCAATGCACCCTTGCTCATAAGCATTGGATCTCTGAAGAGTGAGAATCAACCTCTGCAAGTTGATAGATCTTGAAGAAGATGATGCAGGGAAATGGAAGATGAGCAAAGTGAAGATCGAAAATGAATGTATATTGATCTAACATATAGTACAAGCGTTTGTGAGTCTTTATATAGAATATTTGGAGGCTCCACGACTCATTTACATTGATTTTGAATTTGAGCTAGCTCACGGGCTTTGTTGTTGTGATTGAATATGACTTTTTCTATAATCTAGGATAGGAAAGAATCAAGCTAATCTTGATTTGGTAGTTGATTTATCACCAACCTCAAAAAAGTCATGGATTTTGAGTTTCCCATTTTATTCTTGACAAGAATAAAGGTCTAAAGACTCAAAAGCTTTTACTTGGATAAAGAATCCTCATGGGATATCATAAGTGATCATGAACCTTTACAACAATACGAATTCTCAAGGAATACTTCTAACTAGCTTGCTTCAATGATGAAAAAACAATCCGTCTTCAAGCATGATGAAAGCTTGATGTCCTAACAAGCATACTCTTGAATCCATCACCAATATATTGCAAGAATGATGTAACGTTTTGAAATGATTGTGAATAACTTGTTAGACGTTCAAAAGGATATAGCATACCAACACTCCATAGCTCTAATGTCTTACATCCTTACAGTTATACTTAGGTGAACTCAACTTCATTCTTATTGATGCCTTGGCTTTGTGGGCATGCATAATCTTTCTCTAGTTCAAGAGGCAGATTGAAGCTATTAGTTTGACTCATTCCCTCACATGAAAAACTTTCTCATAAGAAAAAAATGCTAAACATGATGGTTACACTTGAGCAAATCACAAAGTAATCTAAATTTCATGGATAGAAAAAAATGAGAAAGAGAGTGAACAAGGGTGAGAGGAGAAATGTTGAGAAAAGCAGTGGCCAAAACCTAGATCTTGCCTCAGAACATTAGTACATTTGGGATTTTTTAGGAAAGTTTCATTTGTTTTTTTTAAGAATATTCACAAGCTTTTGGCATTGAACGAGTAAACAATTAACTAAAATTCATTTTAAAGAGAGTGGATATTCTCTTGCTAGATCTTCCACAAAATCTGAAAATTTCACATGAAATCACTTTTAAGTACAAAAAATTAAATGAGAGAACATGATACTTATTTAGCTTTCACATCTCAAATTAGCATATCATTGTTTTACTACACTCATTTAAGACCAAATTCAAATCATAATTAAAGTTAATCCATTTCTAGGTTGAGCCCTTCAAGACCCCAAACATCACCTAATGTTTAACTCTTCTTTTAAATGGAGTTCCCTCTAAAATAGGAGAGGCCCGATTATCCCTCATCTTCCATTTGTTACCCCCCTTTCCCAACAAGTTAATTTAGTAAATAGTTTCTCTCTTCTTCCTTTTTTTTTAGATATTTATAAAAGTGTCTTGGATATCTTTGATCACTTGAATCCAACATCTAGCCAAGAAGGCGCCAAGGAAAACTCCAAATAGATGACCTCCTTTTCTAGAATTAATCTAGTGAACAATCTCTTTTCTCTTTTTTGCTTTCTTTTTTCTTTTAGATGTTTATAAGAGTTTTTAGAATGTAATTGGTTAGGAAGCCTTGCATTGGGAATTGAAGGACACATCAATAGCATAATGGTCCAAGAGTACGATATCCATGTAAAGAGACTTTCAAGGATAATTGTTCAATAAACTCCAATCAAGCATTCGATTGATTAACCCAAGCTTCAAGGAAAGAGTGACCATTGTCAAGATTGGACCAAGTGAAGGAGTGTTCATTAATCACCTCAATCGAATCAAAGTGGAGCTTAAGTAAAATGTGTTCAATCTCCTTAGCCTCCTAGATTATCATACCTTCATGCTCACTTCTATCATTTAGTCTCTCAATCATGTTCAAATCTCCAATGTGGACCATACAAGAAGGGAACATCAAAATCGAATTCCAAGAGTTTCATTCGCTTCACAAGTAAGGAGCATAGATTGAGACAATAGAGAATAAGAAAGGATCCCTATGACTGGTCATAAAGCACCTTTAAATGATATCCATGTGGATCTCGCTAAGAAACTTTAAGATACTTATTGATGACATTAATGGCACAATCAAGGATGAGAAAATAAATGGAAGTTTTAAGGGTGTCTAAAAGAGGTTTATATGACAACATCCAAATGCAACAACAAAAAAAGAAGTCTTAAAGAAATATATTGATCAGTGTCTAATAGATGACTTTAACATAAATTGTAAGGTCATTGATGATGGAAAGGTTTTCATGCTACAAGGCATTCTAATCCATTCAGATGGTATAAAACAATAAACGAATTGGACCGATAGCATGTTAAAGCAACAAGTGATATATGGACAAGAGATCTATAGTGATAAACATTAACAACCCAATGGATGATTCATTCCCTATGTTGTGGAGGACTAAAAAACTTGCTACAAATTAAAAAGTCCCAACACAAAAGAAATCATTAAAATAGGTATCCCAAAGATTAGATGGAACGTGTGCAATCTCCCTAGAAATAGGGAAGGTATTTATTTCCTTAACATCTCCAAGTGAAAAATAAGACAGCAACCAAGTTGACAAATAAATGTCAGTTATAACCTCATGAATCATGTATTAATTGGACATGAAGATAATTTGATCGATGCCATGAAATCCATGCTATCATTATCATGTTTTTCGATTTCATCAAGTGGATTAAATGGATAGGAGTATGTCTCATTATTTTGGTTTCCTAGAAAATCTTGTTTCCAACACTATGTAGTACCGAAGGATTTGAAAAGTATCATTGAAGCCAAAAGATGGTTTTCAACTATGAAATTCATACCCATATTGTCGTGTGCAAGATAGGGAATTGAGCTCATCACCTACCTATTAAGGAGATGGATGGTGTTAGCCTCTGTTTTGACATTGTACACATACTTGTGCTTCCACAATTATTGAATAACCTCATCCAAACATCGATGGCTAACTTGGGTTCTTGGCGAGAATGATCTTGAGAAATCAGACGCGTATGCTTTTCGAGACACTTTATCAATTATCTGGTCCGTACTTCACTACATTAATACAATTCAAATTTCCAATGCTTACCCTTTTCAACATATGAGAGACTTTACACAGTTTGAAAATTATAAATTGTACATCTCCTCTCACAATCGCACACAACCAGATTACTGTTCTATTATTATCATCTTTACCAATTATTAGAGAAATAAATGAAGAAGATAAGAGAGAGACAATAACACTATGTGACAGGAATCTTCCTCCCTACCCAAAACACCACTTTCCATTTCCCTCACTTCAGCCAAGTAGTTTGATCATATTAAGATTGAAAAGATACAATGCTTGGTAGGGATTACATCCCTTCAGTCAACAACTAAACTCTGATGTACAAACAATAAAAATATATTTTACATTCTATCTATCACGAGTTAACCACATGCCCCACTTTTGCACAGTGTCTTCAACCTGGTTCACAATGTTGGTTTCTGTTGGTGCAAAACAAGCCTACACACATTGGCTTGGAACATTGGAACCTTGGAAGGCTTAAGCTTGAAACCCTTGAAGAAAGTCTCTACATGAAGAAAGAACCATAGGAACCTATTCCTATATGTTATTACCATTTTACTCATTTGTAAAAGTCATTGTGACTTGGAATAGTTTGTAATCATACCTACTTGATAAAAGTCGTGGAAAAGTAGATGATTTGATTGAGGGAATATCTCCTTGGATTTAGATGCTAGATTGAAGGGAGCCAAAACTTGAATTCAAAATTCAAACTCTTACAAAACTCTTATAACAAGCTATGTAAAAATGTCGCGGGTACAGACTCTCTTCCCGAGGCAATTCTGAGTCAATCTTTGAGTGTGTGAGAGCTACACCATAGACTACACCTCTGAGTACCATTGAGCATCACATTCTATGCCAATGGGAATGTACAATCATTAGATTTAATCAATATACCTACATTCATAATCTCTGTTTTCTCTGAGTGACTATCTTCAACTCTGTCAACTTCAACATGTCACAAGTAGTCTGTCTTGATTTGATCATTACTCATAACATTTGCAAAGCACACATATGGTTTCTTGGTATCATTTGGAAGCTCAAGCAGTCTACTAAGCATATCTGAAGTCAAAGGAGGGCAGGTGTGAAGCAGGTCTAGCAGCACCAACTTGATCTTCTGAGTGCATCCAACCATCACTCCCAACAGTGGTATCAGAGCATATAAGGTAATCATGGGTGATGGTTTCCCTTCCGTCATTGACAAATTAGACAGGAACAACTACCAAGCTTGGTCATTGAGAATGAAGACCTATCTACAAGGGAGAAGCTTATTTGGATACATATCAGGAGATGAGGAAGTGCCCTCATTCAAGACTAGAGGCCTACCTACAAAGGATGAACATGAGAGGCTCAATCAATGGTGTGCAAAAGATGCTTTGGCAAGGTCATATCTCTTAAACTCTATATCTGACTTTCTTTTACCTCATGTAAGGAATTGTAAGACTTCCCAAGAGACTTGGGAAACCTTTTCAACATATTTTTCATCAAGCACAAGAGCCAGAAAGAATCAGCTATGGATTGAGTTTACAACTCTTAGGAAGCAATCAAAACAATGTGTCTCAGATTTTGTTACCAAAGTCAAAGACATTGCAGATCAACTTGCAAGTGTTGGAGAAGAAATTGAGGAAGAGCAAATAGTCAGACAAGTTATCAATGGACTAAAGGCAGACGACAAGTGGGAGAGCTTTACCACAGCAATGGACTTATACATGGACATCCAAGCACCTGATCTAACAACTCTGATTGGACAACTCTTTACACATGAAGCAAAGATCACAAAGAATGGAGAGCAATCAAAAGGTAACAATCCCTCTGCCCTATATATTGATAAGAAGGTAAAAGATAAAGGTAAAAGCAAGAAGGTTGATGAAGAAGGCTCTACCTCCCAAGCAAACTATGCAGGGAGAGGTAGATCATCTAGAGGTAGGGGCAGAGGAGGTAAGTCAGGTAGGGGGAGACCCTACAATCAATCTCCATGCAATATTTGTGGCTTGTCTAACCATACCACAGATGAATGCTACAAAAACTACAAGAACCAAAGAGGAAGAGGTCACCAAAGAGGAGGATACTCTCAAGGCAGAGGCAGGTTCAACCAATCTCAAAGCTACCATGGCTACAACAATAATTATAACAACAACTACAATCACAATGGCAACTATCAAGGTGGATACAGAAATAGGAAAGACTACAACAATTATGCAGAGGAGCAAGATGATTCCTTGTTGATCATGAACATGACATCTAAGTCAGGTATCAATGATGATCATTTGTTCTATATTGATTCAGGTTGCTCTAACCATGTAGCTGGAAATGTTGCCTTACTCTCTGATTTGGAAGAACCCAAAGGCAAGCACCAAGTGCAGATAGGTGATGATACTAAACATTCAGTTGTTAAAGTAGGCAATGTCAAAACTAGTGATGGTAATCAGAATTTATTGAGCAGAGTGTTGTATGTTCCAACAATCACCAAGAATCTGATGAGTGTAGGTCAGATTGTGGAAAAAGGTCTACAGGTCAGGTTCACTCAACATGGTGCATATGTGGAAGATCCAAGACATGGATTCAGAAGGATAGCCAAGGGAGAAAAATCAGGTAGATTCTTTACCTTTGAACTAGAAGACACAAAGAGCATTGCTTTGTACAACTATAAAGATCAAACCCTATCAGAATTGGAGATTTGGCACAAGAGATTAGGTCACATTGGAGAGAGGACCTTAAAGCAAATGAGTAGGGATCAATGTGTGCTTGGGATACCTAATGTATCCAAGCAACACATGATATACAAGTGTGGGGCTTGTCAATTTGGTAAGTCACACAGATTGCCTTATACCAAGAAAGGTTTTATGCATGAAGACTATCTGGAATTGGTGCATACAGATGTTTGGGGACCTAGCAAGGAGCCATCCATATCTGGATCAAGGTACTATGTGTCCCTCATTGATGACTATAGCAGGTGAACTGTCTTATACTACATGAAGCATAAAGATGAAGTATTTAATTGTTTCAAAAAATATCTTGCACTAGTTGAAAATCAAACAGGTAGACATTTGAAGAAACTAAGGTCAGATGGTGGTGGAGAATACTTCTCAAATGACTTTGAAGATTTCTTGCAGGAAAGAGGCATCAAGAGGGAGATTACTACAAGGTACTCACCTGAACAAAATGGGGTAGCTGAAAGGAGGAATAGACTCATTGTAGAGACAGCTAGGTCTATGCTAAATGAAAAGAAATTGCCAAATTTTCTTTGGGCAGAGAGTGTATCTACTGCCACATATTTAATTAACAGGTTGCCATCAAAGACACTTGATGGAATGACAACCTATGAGGCTTGGCATGGTAAGAGACCATCTTTGGATCACTGCAAAATTTTTGGTTGTGTTGCATATGTGCATATTCCCTCACAGGTAAGGGGAAAGCTAGATCCTAAAGCTGAAAAGTGTATCTTCATTGGTTATGATTTGAATCAGAAGGGATACAGATTCTACAACCCCTCAAACAAAGGCTTCAAGGTAAGCAGAGATGTCATCTTTGATGAGAATGATTCATGGTATGAGAATGAGTGCAGGAAAGTTAGTCTACCTTATGACATGGAAGAAGATTTTCCCAAACTTATCAGGCAAGAACCAATTCAGAAAGAGGACACAAGCTCAGATGATGAAGACACCATCAACATTGAAGAGTTCAAGGCTTGGAAATCCAAAGGGAAGATGAAGATGAAGCAACTAGAAGATAATCCAGAATCCTCAACTCAAGCCATGAGAAGATCTCAGAGAGAAAAGAAAAAGCCTATTAGGTATGGGTATGATACTTCACTTGTAACCAAGCACTCTGTATATCTTGCAAAGGATCTCTTGAATGAAGAACCAGGTACATTTGAAGAAGCAATCACTAAACCAGAATGGAAGGAAGCAATGGATGAAGAAATGGAGGCTCTCAAGGAGAGTGACACTTGGGACTTGGTACCCAAGAAAGACTCCATGAAGGTGATAGGATCCAGATGGATCTACAAACTCAAAAAGAACTCAGATGGTACAATAAGCAGGTATAAAGCTAGGTTGGTAGCCAAGGGTTTTGCACAAACCCAAGGCATTGATTATGAGGAGGCATTTTCTCCTGTGGCCAAGATGCCAACTATCAGAGTTATGGTGAGTGTAGCTGCATCCAAGAATTGGAACATGTACCAATTGGATGTGAAGAATGCATTCTTGAATGGATGGATATCTGAAGAAGTCTACATGTCACAACCACCTGGCTATGAAGATCCCAATAAGGTAAATCATGTTTGTAAATTGAAGAAGGCTCTGTATGGATTGAAGCAAGCACCTAGAGCATGGAATTACAGGTTGACAACCTACCTCCTAGACCAAGGATTCATAATGAGTAAAGCAGATACTTCATTGTTTATCAAAAGGAACAATTCAGAGGTAATATATTTGTGTGTCTATGTTGATGACATCATTATTACAGGAAATGATGTTCAGGGAATAAGACACATCAAAGGACAGATGATGAAGGAATTCAAGATCAATGATCTTGGATTATTAAAGTACTTCCTAGGACTTGAATTGGTGTATACAAATTCAGGTATCTTTATTACTCAGAAGAAGTACATTCAGGATATGGTCAAGAAGTTTAATTTGCAGGATGCTAAAGTCTCAAGCACTCCTATGGAGGTCAACCACAAACTCAGTGCTCATGATGGAGAAGAACTCCAAGATATTACAGGTTACCAAAGTTTGGTAGGTAGTCTAAATTATGCTACCTTAACCAGGATTGATATATCATATGGTGTTAGTGTACTTAGCCAATTTACGCACAAACCAAGAGTACCTCATTTAGAGGCAGCAAAGAAGATAGTAAAGTACCTAAAGGGAACACAAAACCATGGTTTGTACTTTCCATATTCATCAGACATTGATATTAAGGTATACTCAGATGCAGATTGGGCAGGTTGCAAGGATGACAGGAGAAGCACATCAGGGTACATATGTTTTGCAGGTGATAAACCAATTTCTTGGTCATCCAAGAAACAACCCACAGTGGCTCTATCATCTACTGAGGCAGAGTACAGAGGGCTAGCAAATGCCACTCAAGAAGCCATATGGTTGAAGCTTTTATATTCAGAATTGGGTCTATACACAAGGCCACCAATCATCTTTGGGGATAACACAAGTTCTCTTCACCTTGCAGCTAATCCAATTTATCATGCTAGGACAAAACACATAGAGGTTCATTACCACTATGTGAGGGAAAAATTACTTAGCAAAGATATCCAATTGACTTATGTGTCTACTAATATGCAATGTGCAGATTTGCTTACTAAAGCTCTGGATGGAAGCAAGCTATGCAGATTTAAATCCATGATTGGATTGCAGGAAGTAATTGAAGACTAGAGATGAAGACTTGAGCCAAAGTGTTTGGCTTGAGGGGGAGCTGTTGGTGCAAAACAAGCCTACACACATTGGCTTGGAACATTGGAACCTTGGAAGGCTTAAGCTTGAAACCCTTGAAGAAAGTCTCTACATGAAGAAAGAACCATAGGAACCTATTCCTATATGTTATTACCATTTTACTCATTTGTAAAAGTCATTGTGACTTGGAATAGTTTGTAATCATACCTACTTGATAAAAGTCATGGAAAAGTAGATGATTTGATTGAGGGAATATCTCCTTGGATTTAGATGCTAGATTGAAGGGAGCCAAAACTTGAATTCAAAATTCAAACTCTTACAAAACTCTTATAACAAGCTATGTAAAAATGTCGCGGGTACAGACTCTCTTCCCGAGGCAATTCTGAGTCAATCTTTGAGTGTGTGAGAGCTACACCATAGACTACACCTCTGAGTACCATTGAGCATCACATTCTATGCCAATGGGAATGTACAATCATTCGATTTAATCAATATACCTACATTCATAATCTCTGTTTTCTCTGAGTGACTATCTTCAACTCTGTCAACTTCAACAGGGCATATCTCAAGATCTACTAAACCAAATTGGATGATTCAAAGTGCATTGGATTCAGCTCAAAGTCTACTATACACCTACAAAGTTTCAAGGCCATTGGATCTACCATCACAAAGAAATCTCAGTCGGGGTGCTCACTGGTCAGTGACTGTAAGTCTCCTAAAAAATCGAGGGTACACCTTATTTTGCTAAAGTGATTTCTCTGAGTGTAGTTTATCATTTCCTTTCATTCCACTTGCAAATGGAAGCTTACTAAGCTAATAGAATATCCCTAGAAGGAATTTTGCTAATTGTAACTACACTGGTCACACTGAGCATAACACTGAGCAGGTGTCTATACCAAAATAGCAAGTTTTTCAGGATTTTGAAGTCACAAGTAGTCTGTCTTGATTTGATCATTACTCATAACATTTGCAAAGCACACATATGGTTTCTTGGTATCATTTGGAAGCTCAAGGAGTCTACTAAGCATATCTGAAGTCAAAGGAGGGCAGGTGTGAAGCAGGTCTAGCAGCACCAACTTGATCTTCTGAGTGCATCCAACCATCACTCCCAACAGTTTCTTGATCCATGTTCTCAATCTTAGTATCTTGAACCCTTAATCAAGTGCTACCCAAGGTGTCCCAAGGGCTTCACACTTCTTGGATAACTTGATGGATTTGGAAAGCTCATCCAAAGATATTTCCAAGGGTACCTTATTCATCTCAATTGGACCTATGTATTGGGAGATCCACTCCAATCTTTATTGGGCTGAAAGTGCCACTCCCCTTTGTACTCTTTCAAATGCTAGAGTATCAAGCTCCTTTTTTGAAAGCCATAAGGTGCCCACGATCTCTTTCGAGTCCATCCACCTTGTCCAAATCTACTTCCTATGCTCTGATATCAATGTTGTATGCAAGACAAGGGATTTGAATTTGTGGGCTAACCACATGCTCCGAAAGCCATGATTGACAATTTCTTCTGAATCCTCCCTCTTATGGTGTGGTTCAACCATCTCTTGCCTTTCAAATTAGAGCAATGCTATTAAACCTGCTTCTAAAAAACACCCTAACTTAAGCTACACAAAATCAAAAGTCACCCCTTCTTTAGACACCCATAAATTCCTTCTATATATTGATAAGATGAAGCTAATATGACTCCCCAACTAGGAGATGAAAACAACATAAACAGCCTTTACATCTCTCACACACCACGCATAACCTCCTCGCTTGATACATGATGAAATTTCCCTTCTCGTTCAAAAAGAGAAGAGAATCAACATCATCATTAGAACAATTAGATGGAAGGACATACACATGAGAAATGGCGCATGACTATTGATCCTCTCCAACCAATTTGTTGATCATATTATATGCATAGTTAATTTTTGACTGCTGTATTGCCAATTTCAGCCATTTTAGACCAAAGGCCATAAAATTTAATAGACCTTCAGAAATTAAACTAAAATTGTGAAATACACGGAGTACTTTGATAACCTTGAATTGAAGGGCATGAGAGACCATCAAAATACAACCATGAATGTACAGTTGGATGCCACTTGTCAATAGTCAAGCATTATTTACATATCACAATGTCAATAAATGATTTTGAGAAGCAACTCTCTTTGGTGTTAAACTTACACTAGATTGTAATAAGAAAAATGCACATTTTTTAGCACATTGGTTCTTTGTTTCATCCACATAAAGATCATAGACATTCCAAGAGGTGCACATGAACTACCTTTGGATCAAAAAGGGCAAAAGCCATAGACAAAACATTCAAGAATTCATGGACTCCTAACCTTACGAACATCCAAATTTACTGTTATAACCATAAACTATACTTGGTTTGTGAAAAGTTCAACTCATTAGAAGACCATGACTTACCTAGCTTTTTATTGAAATTTCGTGCCATTAATTGGAAATCTCTTGACATGAGACATGTTCAGCATGCGTTATGGATTCGAATGCCGATCACTTTACAAGGTGATCCCAAAAACAAAGCTTTCAAGGACACGTGGATAAATGTCTGTTCACCAACATATGGGCTCTGGAAGTGTAAACTAAATTTTCTACTCCAGCATAACAACATAATATATCCATCTAGTCCATAGATCTAGCCATCTGCTTATATCTACTTGTCTGGCTACGAGTACAGACAATTCAACATGCCGTTTTTAACTTTCAGCAATGATGCGCTTGGAGGTTTCAATAAGATCACACTTACAGTTAATGCATTGACCATTTACAAAGCATGCCTCGAGTCAACGTTGGAATTTACGCCGACTCGTCAACAGGACCTTCCCTTTGAAATTATTAGTTAGAAATCTTCCATGTGACCAGAGAGGTCCTGAAGGATCTGTAAAGTTTGTGACCAAAAGCATGTACATGCTACAAAATGTCCACATTACTCATGATTGCACTATTAAAATATTTGATGCGTTCTTCTATGCATTTGTTCATTCATGCGAATAGCATTTGTGATTGGCATCGCTTTACAGATAAAATCTTTGACAAAAACGCACCTTCCCTAAGGACCTGAAGAATTCAACAACTTCGAAGTTTGAAATGCTTGATGTTCACAATGCGGCAAATAAATCAAATACCCTCATTAGCAGCGACATCAATGAAAAACAACTAATTATTCTCAGTTGCTATGAATATCAATGAGCAGAATAATTTATTACTTACGGTGTCAGGAAGCGGGATCCCCTTATTCAAAAAACCAAAGCGAGAAACCTTACAACGACTTTATTACCTCGAAAGATAACTTAATACATTTTCCTTGGCGACACCTCCCATAATGCCACCAGAGGCGCTCAACCCAAGGGAAGAAGTGGTGGATAGGCTCAGCCACAAGAAAATCACCAATGGATAATTGTCAGGTAGTCACACCCCATAAAACTCACTAATGGCTCCCCAAAAAGGGGTCTGCAATACACCGAGGGGCATCTGCTCTCAAGAGGGGTCCGTGCCCAAAGAGAGTCTCCTTACACACCTAAACAAGTAACGAGCGAAATATTGTCATGTTCTTTTGAAATGTGATCCGAACAAAAAAGGGACTTGATCCTGAAAAGCCACTTCATGTTCCTAGGCATAGTTTAATGAAAACAACAATCAATGCAATGACCACAGCACAACCTGTCAGACGCATCTACAACTACCTGCCATTGCAGTCAACATGCGATTCACAAAGCATATACGATGACACTAGCGTCTGTCCCTAACTAGTGCTTAGTACTTTGGTCTATAAGATGTTCATCTCTACTTAGTTCCAAGTTGAGTTCTCAAATCCTTGACCTGAGATTTCTCTTTGAAGGACGAGAATATAGAACAAAGTTAACCACAAATTATGCAAAAATGGTAAATCAATCGCATGTTCTGCTACCTGATATACAGAAAAACATTCTTAGGGACGACTCAGGAAGTGCAATATCATCACTTCATTGCCTTTTTCATAATTTGCATTGATACCGAACTTCAGAATGCCTTTAAAAAGAAGTACACTGAACTTATCAACGGAGACGAGACATCATAAGTTGGAGGTTTCAAAGTTGATTTTTTTTTAAATTGAGGTTCAGTCAAGGCCTACTCCTCCAGGCTTTAACTTTGAAATTGCAACTGTACAAGGAAGGGCATAGTACCCATGGGACCCCCCTTATCCCACAAGAACAGGGGTTTACATAGCTGGGTTAGACTGCGGTCACATCTACCGCGAAGCAGGATAAACGGTGGCACATCAGCCACAAGATACAGGGTTTCCATGATAACATGTCCCTTACATGTTGCCGGTGGGGGTTGAACCCTCGCCCCTGCCTCAAGAGGCGAAAGGCCCAACCACCCAACCAAGCGGCTTGGGACAGGTTTCAAAGTTGATTGATCACATCTATTGCTGGGTTATTGACTCTGGTAGCTGAAAGTTTTAGATTGAAGGTTAATTGCTTTCTTGTGAGTCAAATTTGACAATAATCTGCATATCTACACATGAATCCTATAGCTATGCTTAACGCTGTTAATATGCTCCCCAAATCGAAATGTGGCATTCCTATCTGGACATGTAAATAGTGAACACCTCTCACGTGCGCTTTGAATTATCTTCCCTCCCCCCTTCAGACATCAGACCTTTTCTCAAGTGCACTTCACTGAGGGGTGGCACTTCGACATCATCTATACATGAGCGACGTGCACACATGAACTCCATCGCTGTCTGCATGTGTGTGTGTGTGCGTGCGTGTGTGTGTGTGTGTGTGTGTGTGTGTGTGTGTGTGTGTGTGTGTGTGTGTGTGTGTGTGTGTGTGTGTGTGTGTACACGCACGCCTGCACGTGCAGATATGAATTCCTCTGAACAGAATACATTTACACTGCTTGAAATGTTGCATGCCAAGTTTACTACTCATTTCTGCATAAAATTCTCCCTCATAATCCATTTCTGCATTAAATTCTCCCCCATAATCTACCATCTTTTAAAAATAAAAAAATAAATAAAAACCACTATAATCCTTTAGTTCACTATGACATACTAGTACCAAATTCCCAGGTGTTGAGCCAATTTGAAGTACAATAACAATTACAGTGCAGAATCATTGGCTAATTTACATCTCAAATAAGTTTACATGGAGTTGTCGAATATAGCAGACCTCAAAGCTCACTATATAATACCTACTCAGCTTCATTTCAACATAGGACTTGCAAAAAACCTTGCCCTCGAACATGAAACTTCTGAATACATTGTTTCAGACTTGAAAATTCTCCAGCCAAATATTGTGGACTCCTAAGCAACCTAATTATCGAGTAGGAAGATAATATGTTCTTTTTCTTACAATCTAAAATAGAAATACAGCTAACAATTGAACGGTCAATTTCGTCTTTCCTTCCAACCTAAAATAGAAATACAACTAATGATTGAGGGATCAGTTTCATCTTTCCTTTTAATTCCCACCAAATGGCATCAGTTGATCTACTTTACAGGCAAACTTGAGCTCCCAGTGCAAACCTTTGTAACTGCGAACAGAAAATAGCATTAAGAATAGACATCATTAAAATCATAAACATTTTAGTACTAGCCCAACATTAACTCTGGCTATCTATTCACATGCACGACCTTGACATCATACCATAGAACACGTGTGTGTGTGTGTGTGTGTGTGTGTGTGTGTGTGTGTGTGTGTGTGTGTGTGTGTGTGTGTGTGTGTGAGAGAGAGAGAGAGAGAGAGAGACAGACAGAGCATGTGCATGTCTGCATGCGCGCATGCAACATCCTTACATTAGAATGTCTGTGTGCAAGTTCATGTGCATGCATATGACATCGTTTCATTAGAATGTGTACCTATGTGTGTGTGTGTGTGTGTGTGTGTGTGTGTGTGTGTGTGTGTGTGTGTGTGTGTGTGTGTGTGTGTGTGTGTGTGCGCGTGCGCGCGCGCACGCACATATGCATGCATGTAAATTTTTAATATCATTACATTAGAATGTGTATGTGTGTCTGAGTGCACACGTGCATGCATATGCACGAGTATATACATGCATGCACGGCATTATGTGCACACATGCATCAACAGTTTTCACTTCTACCGGTCATTATCAATATCATCAATGCTACTACCCATCATATGGCTACAGTCTACAATATTGCATCTTGATATGAATGACCGCTAGCGTCAATGTGTTCAGATAAACAGCTGAATGTTTGGCATGCTCAAATCTGAAAAAGCTCAAGGTAGTCACCCATGTCTCCTGTAGATCCAGAACAACAAGGGTTCCTGCAAGCCCATTCACAAATATTTCACTGCCACCAGTTAGACCCATCACCCAATGTCTTGTAATATAACAATGTCAAGAGGGATACCTGACAAATGTCATCATCTGTTTGCACTTGCCATTGAATAAGTTTCTTCAGACTGAGTTGGATTGAATGGGTGTTGGATCCTCAAGGATACTCCTCACTAGACAAGACATGTTACAAGCCATACTCCAAACAAAAATGGAATGGAGGACATCGGGCTCACTTCCCAGCCCTCGAGCCAAACGGACTCAACCCCTAGCATCAGAGTCTGTAGAACAACAGGCAGACACCTCCAGCGACTGGTGTCTCATACCACCAGCCCCTATCAATATGGGTGTCATGAGGCTCTGCCACGAGAGGCTGAGTCCATGCATGCTAAATATCATAAAATGACAATGAGTCCGATCTATAGGACTCAAGTGAACTAACCCCGTTTGAACCGGTCAGACCCAATACACACTTGCCGGACACATGCTACAGACACCCATCCAAATATCCTAGAAGCCTGGAGACGAACACTTCCCCCCTTTCATTTCAATTCAAGTCCTTGGAAATCTCCTAAGCAATAAACTAAGAAGATGACTCTGCCCGGTGCTTCCACTTGATCAGATGCTCAAGATAAGTGATCTTCCAAGACGATCTCCCCCCTCTGATTTAAAATTGAATCAGGCTCCACTGGAATGTATCATGTAGACTTGTAGTATCCTCCAAACTCGGGATCTCCTCCGGAGTTATCAGAAAATCATCGCGATCTCATTGGGCATACGAGTTACTCTCAACGCAGTCTAAAACGAAACATAAAAACGAGAAGATAACTTCATGCACATGCCAGTTTTGAATTGTCTGAGAATCACTCATTAACTGAAGGTACACCCACACACCCACCTAGAGTTCACGAGACCTACGATGTTCATTAGCGTAGAAGCAAGCCCGATCATGGGCCATCTTTACGCTCTCCAACACAATCTGTAAAATGCTACATACATCTTGCACAAAATCGACCACACAGCATGACTGCATACCAAAGAGTGCAATCAGCAATGGCCATCGGTGGTGTCAGCTCCTAACTGTATGTTAGAACTTCGCATGAAGGAGTTATACCCGATAGCCAAATGATTAGTATTGTTTTTAGCAAACTCAATAGGGGAGAAGGTAATGCTCCCAATCAGATTGACATGGAGGGGTGCGCATGCAACATATCCTTCATAATCTGATTTGTGTGCTCAACCTATTGATCAGTCTTTGGATGATCATATAAAGATGACATGAACAATCACATATCTAGCTTCCAAAAGATAATCTGCAAGAGATTCCTAGTGAATTGATATCCCGATCACTAATAATCTCCTCCTCCAAGCCATAAAGTTTATATAGATGCTCAACAAAGAGCTTAGCTAACTCATGGCTCTTCACAATGGTACGCATCAGTATAGGCCTCACCATCTTTATGAGTCACTCGACGATCACTCAAATGGCATCATGACCCCTTTGGGTCCAAGGAGATCCTATCACAAAGTCCATAGACATGGAAGACTATTTGCTATCAAAGATCTTGACATATGTAAGCGTCCATCACGTCTCAATGGCTCAACTTTATTAAGCTTGCATTGAGAATACTCTCACACATAGCATCATCAAAAACTACATGCATATGAATGTATGTGGATCCGAGGTCAACCATGTTGAAATAATGAGCACCAAAAATTCAACCTATGTGGTCATCCATCCTCGGTAACACATAATATTAAGATTTTAGGATTTGGATATCCACAAAATTCTGATTTGTACATTCTCCGGTAAATATTCATTGTATATATTCATCAGCACTTTATTAGATTAGTTCAACGACCATCATAGTTAGCAACACGATAGCAACGTGGTAGGCAAACGCAATGCTTGGGAATTAGCAAGGGACTCAAGTTGTGAGCCCCAAATTGCGAGCCCCAAGTTGCGATAAAGTTGCGTACAAAATTCAGATCAACCTTTATTTTAGAATTTCTATTTTTTTGTTCTAGATGTTCTAGGTAAAAAAATCCTCCTATAAAAAGCTTAAGCATGATAAAAAAGACATGAAAACAAGACGTGCTAACATTAATACATATCAAATATACAAGTCATTAATGTGTCTTGTCATGTGCATACATAGTACATACATACATGCATGCATAAATTATACTATATTACATACATAGTGGTAAGTATATAATACATACATATTACCTACATAAATACATACGTACATACATACATATATAGTATGTACATGCTATACATACAAACATATATGTTACATACATACATATGTAAATAAACATGTCTTTGAATAAACATGGAGTAACAGATTATAGAAAGAACACCATGCGTACACACATACATATATACATACATAAATCATAAATACATACATAACTAAGTAAATAAACATATTCTTGGATTAACATACAAAAATAGGAATATACATACCAACATACATCCCTTCGTACATACATATATATGCGTATGCATATTGGTATATGGTACATGATGTTGCAACCTCGTTGAGGCATTGTCTTTCTTGAATCAAGACTCAGCTCACTAGTTTTTTCTTCACAAGTTATAAAGGTTTAAACTTAAAAAACCCTCCCTTGTCACTTTTTTTGGCATATTGGGGAGGGCTCTTTTTTGTTGAATCAGCAACGCGTTGCGAACCTGTAGGCAACATGGAGTTGTGTCGCAAAAGTTGTGATCGTTTGCAATGTGTTGCATATGCAGCACCATTATAGACCGTCACTAGGTCAAATATGGTCAAATACTTGGTCAAAAATTATCATCTAAACATTTCATGTGTGAGAAATTGTTCAGATTAACCTAAACTACTCAAAGAGAGCTATCCAACCATATACAACACTCCCATCTCACACCAATCAACCATAGTGCCCAGCATGGTTGGAAACGGTCAATACGGACTGATCGGAAACGGAGTTTTGGAGTTTGGAAACAGTGGGAAGCACATCTCTCTCTCTCTCTCTCTCTCTCTCTCTCTCTCTCTCTCTCTCTCTCTCTCTCTCTCTCTCTCTCTCTCTCTCTCTCTCTCTCTCTCTCTCTCTCTCTCTCTCTCTCTCTCTCTCTCTCTCTCTCTCTCTCTCCCTCCCCCCCTCCCTCTCCCCCCCTCCCCTCTCACTCCCTCTCTCTCTCTCTCTCTCTCTCTCTCTCTCTCTCTCTCTCTCTCTCTCTCTCTCTCTCTCTCTCTCTCTCTCTCTCTCTCTCTCTCTCTCTCTCTCTCTCTCTCTCTCTCTCTCTCTCTCTCTCTCTCTCTCTCTCTCTCTCTCTCTCTCTCTCCCCCCCCCCCTGCCCTGCAGCGCCTGCATGTCAGCCCTCTCTCGGCCCTGCCCTGCATCGCCCGCCTGTCAGCCCGCCACCCCGCCTCTGCCTTGCGACACCCTAGCAGCGCCCCCAGCGTGCCACCCCGCCACTCTTGCGCCGACCGTTGCCCTGTGGAAGTCTAGCAGCGCCCCCGAGCCCCCGCCTAGGAGCGCCCCTGTGAAAGCCTAGCAGCGCCCCCGCCGGCCACCTCTCGTGCGAGCCCCCCCCTTTTTCGTGTGGCCCCGTTGCCTCCCTCGCCGCCGAGCTTGCTCTTGCCGCCCGCCGGCAACATCTCGCTGCTCACACCCCAGCCCCTCCGAACCAGAACCTAACATTGGAGAAAAAAGAAACCCTAAACCTAACATAGAAAACCAAAAAAAAAAAAAAACTAAACCTAACCTTAACCATGATCCCCCCCATCCGGCACGCCCGAAAACACCCCACCTCCTCTTATTACCCCATCGAAAACCCTAACCGGTCCTCACCACAAAACCTAAACTTAACCCTAAACCACACCATGAAACCTCTTTGTCAACCTTCTGAAACCTTCTAAAACCCTAGTCCTAATCTACACCTAACCCTAATCCGAACTTATTTTGAAACTCAAACCCTAACCTACCTTAGCTCTCTCTCTCTCTCTCTCTCTCTCTCTCTCTCTCTCTCTCTCTCTCTCTATATATATATATATATATATATATATATATATATATATATATATATATATATATATATATATATATATATATATATATATATATATATATATATATATATATATATATGGCTCCCAAGTTGGAGGAACAATCGGCCACCTTAGAGCATACCCTTCGAGAGTTGATAGGGAAACATAAAAAAGGAGATTTTGGACTGAACGGGGTTACCCGCCGAGTCGTCGCTCTTGAACCAAAAGTAACAGCCTTGGAGAAGGAAAACGAGTCCCTGCGGGAGGAGCTTCTTGCTATCTGCAAGAAGCACTCACATGATCAGATGTTGCACACTTGGCTTACTAATATGAAGATGAAAATGGACAGCATACGTGAGGAGGGAGAAATTGCCCCACACCTAGAGCACATTCGGACGACTATAAAGAAAGAGTGCATAGAGGTGGTTCAGAGCGAGCTTGAGACTAAAAAAGGTGGATGGGTCGAAGCTGTCAAGAAAAACCTTCAACAGGAAGCAAAGAACACCCACCATGAGGAGATCCACATGGTACACACCACCATTGAGGAGGAGTGGATGCGACGGGCCCGAATGCTCAATGTTCATGTCTCTGGCCTCACAGAGACAGACGGATCACCGGAGAAGGACGGGTGTCGCTTGTGCACACTACTTGGATACCGCACGGGAGCCTCTTCCTTTCACCAGAGCCTGGAGAGCAGGACGAGACACTATGCGGAGCATAGCACTTATCCTTACAGTTCTGGGATGAGGCAAGGAGGAGAGTTCCTCGAACGACGAGCGGCACTACGCACTACATCGGGAACCCAGATCTATTTGGATGACGACCTCATAAGGATGATGCAGGTAGAGCACAGACGCGCATGCATGCCACGTGTCCTCCAGGCCTGACGGGAGGGACATCATGCCCTATACAGAGACCCTCGTGTCATCATCGATGGACGACCAATTGACTAGGGATTCGTGGCCTATGAGACAGCACAACAAGAGGTGCGCTTTGCAGTCACGAACTGCAATGGATCTTTGTGGACACATCCAAGACGCCTCGCGGAGGTGATGGAGGGCAGAGACATGATCTTCTTGACACAGACACATGAGAGCCCGGGGAGAAGCCTACCGAGGATTGAGGGCTATATGTGGGAGTCAGTTCACCGCAGACAGATGAGACAGCACACCAAGTTAGTTCACCGCCAACATATGAGCCAGCACACCACATGAGGATCAGGAGGAGTAGCCCTTCTCTATAGACAGTCGCTACAGCACAGGGTACAGGCCGTAGCCAGAGACCCGGAGGCACGATTCATGTGGATACGCCTCCAGCTATCAGAGGAGAGAGCAATGTATTTCGCCGTCTGCTATATTGCACCCATCGGCTCGCGCTTCACACATTCCCCTGAGAAGCCCTTAGAGAGGGAGGGACCAGACACCACATCGCCATATGACTGCCTAAGTGACACCATTATGGAGTATACGAGGATGGGCGAAGTCTTTCTTGTAGAAGACTTCAATGCCCGCACTCAGAGCCACCAGTGTGATATCTATGACTTTGATGACCCTGAGATGCTTCGCACCATCGATGACAGGTCTACACTCAGAACCTCAGTCGACCCCCCCACACCCACCTCATACGGCAGACACCTACTCTAGATGGGAGAAGCACACCGTCTCATTATATATAATGGGATGGCGACATGGTCCACCTCGGGTGGTCTCACCTGCATACCACCCACGACACCGCATGGAGGCAGTGTGGTAGACTATGTTATCGGACCCCCGGAGGCGACACATCTCATCACCTCATTCACCATCCTAGGTGAAGGATTATTACAATGAGCCCAAGGTGCTTCTTATATAGTAGTTTGTGTACTTGAAAAGCACCCCTCCAAAAGCAATTGCTTCCAATAAAGCTACGAATAAAGCACCAATTTTGAAACGCCGTCCGTCGCCTTTATTCTTCGCGTTCGCATGTGTTTTTAATCTACACCAAAATACTTTGATAGACTCGTGCTGGCCGTCGCGGGATTTGAACCCGGGTGGGTTCTATAGACGGTAGACGAGCTATCCATGCTGCCAGCGCTTATTGTTTGTACAAGGGCTGAACAGATCGACATGCTGTTCCGTCGCCCGTGCTGCTGTCTTCTAGAGACTACTAAAAGGATAGCTACTAATGTTGTATCCTCTGAGCAAAATTTGTCCAATGGACATTGTTTCCAACAATCCCCCCTGCAATGTCATATTGGTACAATCTGGACTGGATCTGCAAACTATCACAAGCTTCAAATTATTACAAGCTTCAAGCTTGTACTGTCGTACTTCAGAACTTGTTCTTTTAAAAGTCTTCTTCAAAACTGACTTTGACTTTCCTTCAAAAAACTTGAACTTGCTGAATATGAACCATAATACTTGAGAAAATATGCAAACTAGATATCCAATAGTGTACACATCAAGCAATCACTGCTTGACAACAAATATAGCATGAACTGTCTCCTCAACCTGCTATCTCCTGTTTTCACAAACCTGAAAACATACACTAGGATCCATATATTTGCATTTACCTTCCAAAAAAGTTTCTCAACGTACTTCTGCTGCGTCATGTAAATACACTAAACAAAATCAGGAACTGAATCCTGGAATCTGTGACTGACAACTCACAACTTAGTGTATTATGAACAACTTAGTGTATTATGAACACTGTTGGTTCCTCTCTAACTGTACTCAAGTCAAATCAACTCAACTCAATTGCAATCAACTGAAATATGAATCAAAAATCTATGATGTCATTGTCTCTTCATCCTTTAAATCCTTCATACCTCTTTCCTTCAGAACTTGGTATAAACATATATGTGCGCACTTCTGAAATATACCTTTCTGAAATATCAAGCTTCTCTTCAATAGAAATCTGGAACCTTCTCCTGAACAGGAACATCCTAACAGGAACTTTCTCCAAACATTCTCCTTCTTCCTTCTTCTTTCAAAGCTGGAACATAAAGAGAACCTGACAAAGGAAATATAGGAATACCTGAAATAGGAATACCTGTAGGTATGACTCTACATTCTTTTACATATGGCTGAAAACAAGTCTTCATGTTTCATCACCCCCCTGGATGACTTAACACTAGTATCCAAAATTCTTCAAATATATCAGACTTTATGAAATGTGGAACGTCTTCCTTCTTTCAATAAATCTGATGTTCAGTGATCAATACCTATATCTGAAACAAAATCTCTGAACCCCTTTTTTTTATTAGCACTACAGTTGCTAATAACTTTCACTGTAGGTCTTCAGCTTCCCATATTGTAGAATAAGGTTAGCTGATAAAACCTTGCTGAAAGCATTTTAGGATTCATACCCTTCTGCACATAACAAGTATTTCTATCTCTTTGCAACACAAATCTGATAGAATCTGAATCTTTGACTTACTTCTCCAATGTTAAGAACCTTACCAAACAAAGGATAGACAACTGACTCATAAATGTTCAAGATCATACAAGATCAATGATCTCTCCTGTGTAGAATCTGCTCTCATCAAACCTTCATGACTGAATGTTTGATTTATTTCCTGAATGTCTCCAAGTGTCCATGCTTCTTACAAAGTTGTAAAATTTTTCTTCAAACAAATCCTTCAAGGAATCTGCAATTCCTACTTGAAACATAAGTGGACAAACTTCTCACCTTGAGAACTCCAAAAGCTGCAAGTTGATACTTCATAACTTTCATATTTTTTCCCGGGTGAAATGTGATAGTACCTGCTTGATTTTCTTTTGGCTAACTCCACTTCTCAATCAAGTGATAGGATATGATGGAACACCTTTTGGAATACAAACATGTATCCAAAAATCTAGACAATCATAAAAAGTAGATTCTTCAACTGACTGGTACATCAACAAGTCTGAATTTTCTGAAGTTTTCTGAAAATATTGAATACGAGGTAACTTTTTCCAAACATAAAACCTCAACGCAAGTCTTCAACATCTGCTACAAAAAACTCTTTTACCTCAAGAGTTAGATAAAGAAGAAATATACTTCTCTGCAACTTGTCATATATCAAGTAGCTCTGTATTGACATTCCAAGAATTCTTTGAGGGAACATATAAGCTGCCTGCTTAAAAGCTTCATAACTCATATACATATGAGTCAAAACATATATCTGCTGCTTTTCTTTCTCTCAATGCAATTCTTTGTCAAATCTACTAAATCATGACCAAGTGTAATGCAAAACAAGAAACTGCTTCTTCTTTAAACAAGATGTTCTCGTAGACTTGTCTTTGGATGTAGAGGATAAAATAGGAAAAGTATATGAAAAATATATGAGAAAAGGAAGCCTTACTTTTTTCTCTGCGCTTGTCTTCTTAGATGAACTTTCTTTCCATGAAAGAGATTTCTCAAAAACTCTCTAGAAAAACCTCTAGATACCTGTTTCGATGTAGCCTTTAACTTTCAAATGATGAAAGCGTATAAAAGCAATCCTTGAATTTCTTCAAATCTCTTCATAACTGCTCTTCTAAGATATGACCTTCAAATGATAATCTGATAGTAGAAACTGATACCTGTGATTTGATGTTGATCTGATTTTTCTTCATCTTCTCTAAACCATTTTTCTTCCTTGAATTTGAAGTACTCTTCTCTTCATCAAGTCTGGGTCTCCAAACAATACTTTTGTAAAGTATTTGCATACTCTTCAAAAATATTCGGCTGCTAACAGATCATCAACTTCGTACTCCACACTGATGAATGTAACTGAAGTGTCTAATTCTCAAATCTCTACTCATCTAGATTAAGTGTGTATGTCAAATGTCAAATATTAGAAGATGCTTTTAAATCATATGTTGTAAATCTGGAATTTTGGGAACCTGAGATATGAATGAGCCTTAATGCATTGATGCCAAAGATCTAAAGTTCTGAAACCAAAACCTTAGTGCTCTGATACCAAATGTTGGAAGTGAGGTAGGCCCTTGGCTCATGTCATAGGTCCATGGTTCCATAGTTCCAGTCATGTACAACATTAATTCCAGCAATCTTCCATATTGACAAAACATGAACATACCACAACTTAATCATACAAATGATGAGATAAAGATAGAGAAAGAATAGACGTCATGTGTAAGGTGTTACGTAAGCCAACGCTTACTCATAGTATCATATATACCAATGTTCAATGTACAATGTGGGAGCATATCTCTCAACCACTCTATGTGATGAGAAATAGATGAATGAGTGAATGTACAATGTAACAAACATATTCAGATGTGTGGGCAGTAATCTGAATATACATGAGATGTGTGACCTTATAGGTTATAGAAGAGTGAATATGAGTGACTGAAAGAGGAAGGATCAGTGTGAACGGAAATCCTCAAACTCATGTGAACACACCTTCTTAAACACCTTATAAAAATATGCATAAAGCATATAAGTACTGATTCTCTTGTACCTATGCCGAATAGGACTCCTTCTGATATGAACGCCACAGCCTCCATAAACTTCAAGTAGTACCTGTGTGCATAAAGAGAATATGTACCTGAATACTTAACATAAGATGTGAATCTTATGTTAATCACCATCTAATGTCTTTGAAGTAGCCCGACATCTTCTTGTAGAAGACAATCTTCAACCTAATATCTTCCTGTAGAAGATAATCTTCAACATCATGTAGATGGTCCCATCCAATGTCTTTGAAGTAGCCAGACATCTTCTTGTAGAAGATAATTTTCAACCTAACATCTTCTTGTAGAAGATGATCTTCAAATACATCATGTAGATGGGCGATCCTCACCATCAAGCTGCTAATGACCAAGTCTTCTTTCCATGAACAAGAGATAACCTCCTCTCCATGAGGTAGAGTGTGAGCACACTCTTCATCTTCTCCAAGAAGAATCACCAAGAAGAACTCCATAGCTGCTCCCCAACATGCTTCAAGTTAGCACCATGGCTGCCCCATGTGCTAGAAGAAACACCACCTCTACTGAGGTCCAAGCTCTAGAAAGCTTGTGTTGATCCTAGGTGAAGGATTATTACAATGAGCCCAAGGTGCTTCTTATATAGTAGTTTGTGTACTTGAAAAGCACCCCTCCAAAAGCAATCGCTTCCAATAAAGCTACGAATAAAGCACCAATTTTGAAACGCCGTCCGTCGCCTTTATTCTTCGCGTTCGCATGTGTTTTTAATCTACACCAAAATACTTTGATAGACTCGTGCTGGCCGTCGCGGGATTTGAACCCGGGTGGGTTCTATAGACGGTAGACGAGCTATCCATGCTGCAAGCGCTTATTGTTTGTACAAGGGGCTAACTGAACAGATAGACATGCTGTTCCGTCGCCCGTGCTGCTGTCTTCTAGAGACTACTAAAAGGATAGCTACTAATGTTGTATCCTCTGAGCAAAATTTGTCCAATGGACATTGTTTCCAACAACCGATGCTAGTGGAGGCCCTCTTTCAGCTAGTGACCTTTATTCAGAGTCATAGAGCTCCCCACCAGCTGACTCACCAGGCTTGGCTTGCATTTGAGAGCTCTAGACATTTGGAAGAGACGGGGCATGAGAGAGTATGGTATGCACAGACCTACCGATGGTTAGCAGACCATGGCATGAGCATACCGATCTCCCCCCTTTTCAGTATGACCTCTCTTCCCCCTACATTACTCTCTCTCGTTCGCAGAGGAACACGATCATCCGTCAGGACCTACTAGAGATACACGTCAGGGAGACATGGATAGCACCACGGGAGCCTCTTCCAAAAAAGAGGCAACACTATAGAGAGCACTTCCTGACTGTGGCAGCGGATGGTTTCATCCAGAGACCACGATACATGGATACATACATGGCTCCAGCAGAGAGAGTGGCCATTGGGAAGCTAAGAGTATCATCACACCAACTTGAGATTGAGGTTGGGCGAGCGACACATACCCCTAGGGACGAGAGATTATGCAGGATATGCCGAGAAGAGGTGGAGGACGAGGAGCACTACATATGTAGATGCAAGGCATACGAGGACATCAGAGACCGCTACGCACAGCTCTTCAGGGGGCCAAGAGAGATCAGGGCTTTATTGGAGGACCAGTGCCCTCTAGGTCGCTTCCTAGTAGAGCTCCAGCGCCACCGTGCATCACTTCTCCAGCAGCAGATGGACATACACTTGGCCCCCCAGACTTCTATTAAAGATTTTTTCAGACCCAAAGCCACCCGAGCACCCAGCTCAACGCAGGTTGTCACATTACAGAGAGCAGAGGAGCTTAGACGACAGCGCCGACGACCGAGACCCCCACTCCGGAGAGCCGGTCCCCACCAGAGAGAGATTCAGGCGATTCATGCACGCCATGACATGGAGATACGAAGACGTCAGCAGCGCACCCCTCTCGATCTCGATGTATAGAGCATTTTGAGGATCGCCACGATGCCTTACCCACCGATGCACTATATCCTACACCCACTCCAGGCACTTAGAGCGTTATGACACCACCGAGCCTCCCCTCCCTATGCATATCATATTTGTACATCACCTATTGAGAATATAGAGTGTATACCCATAGCACCCCATACCCTTGATGCCAGCTATTATCCACTCCTTTTATATTCTGTTTTGTACCCACACTTTATTTTCCTTTTGGGATCAGAGTGGATTGGATCATACTGATGTATATGTTTTGTCTCATAGGCCGATTTTGGTCTCTAACAGACGTTAAAATCTCTCTCTCTCTCTCTCTCTCTCTCTCTCTCTCTCTCTCTCTCTCTCTCTCTCTCTCTCTCTCTCTCTCTCTCTCTCTCTCTCTCTCTCTCTCTCTCTCTCTCTCTCTCTCTCTCTCTCTCTCTCTCTCTCTCTCTCTCTCTCTCTCTCTCTCTCTCTATATATATATATATATATATATATATATATATATATATATATATATATATATATATATATATATATATATACACACACACACACACACACACATATATATATATATATATATATATATATATATATATATATATATATATACACACACACACACATATATAATATATATATATATATATATATATATATATATATATATATATATATATATATATATATATATATATATATATATATATATACACACACACACACACACATATATATATAGAGAGAGAGAGACATAGTGCACACTCATGCATAGTACATACATGCATAGAACATTCATACACATGTCACACACATATTACATACATATCACGTAATATACATACATACTACACTCAATTACATACACACATAATGTACATGCATACTACACACAATATTACATACATACTACACGCATAATGTACATACATAATACACACAAATCTTACATACATACTACACACATAATGTACATACATAGTACATACTACACACAATACATACATACACTAGCGCACACTCACATAATCTACATACAAAGTACATAGTACATACTATACATGTCAAACACAATAGTAAATACATTAATACTATATATTACATACACACAATGTCCATGCATATTACACACACATTAGATACTTACTACACAAAATGTATACTATGGGCACCAAGTTAGTACCTAATACCAAGTTCGACCTTCAAGGTAGACCGTAGTGGGCTTGAAGATAGTGGGAGTCTCTCTCTCTCTCTCTCTCTCTCTCTCTCTCTCTCTCTCTCTCTCTCTCTCTCTCTCTCTCTCTCTCTCTCTCTCTCTCTCTCTCTCTCTCGTGGGCTTGAAGATAGTGGGAGTCTCTCTCTCTCTCTCTCTCTCTCTCTCTCTCTCTCTCTCTCTCTCTCTCTCTCTCTCTCTCTCTCTCTCTCTCTCTCTCTCTCTCTCTCTCTCTCTCTCTCTCTCTCTCTCCCCCCCCCCATCTTGCAAAGTTTAGTTTTCTCTTTTTCAATCATATCCAATGTAACCTCCATTTTTACAAATCCTCTTTCTTTAATTTTGGATGCAAGCCTTATATTTGTATGTATGTAAGCCAATTTTTCCATATTTTTTGGAAGCAACTTGTTTCTTCTTTTTGTGTAAATCAATGAAAATGTACTCCAATTTCTCACAAGGAGAAGCACATGTTCGTTGTGAGAGCACACACATGGTAAGATTTTGCAAATTGGGCATGATTGCCCCAAATGTTTCCCACCACTTAATGGGATGTTGCGTTCTATCGGGATCCATTGTAATTGGACGAGAAAATGTATTTGAGCATGATTTATATATATCCAACTCATCAAAAATGGCACCTTGCTTCTTAAGATCCCCTTCTGAATACCTTTCTAGAACATCCATCCACCCATTATTAACCTCTCCATCATTATCAGGGCATTTCTCCCTCCGATCAGGATGAAGTACATATGCAGCAGCATGGAGTGGGGAATGCATCATACTCCATCTAGTTATGCATAAATCTTTTATCTCATCAAGCCTTTCAAGAATACTTATATTCAGCTTTGATATCTCTTCCACCATTCTATCTGTGAGCTCATAAAGGAGGCCCATGGTGGCACCCTCTCTATCTTCCAAACACAAGAGTTTCAATATTGGAGCACAAATTGCTACTATATCTTTCACATTCCTCCAAAAGAAAGCACTTAAAATAACATTGGACACATATTCTGCTTTTTGAGTACGAGCCACTCTTTTCCTAATGTATTATAGTCTATAGACTTACCATTAATGACCGAAGCCATTATACACCCTCTCATCAAGCATATTAGAGAGCATGATTAACATATATGCAAAGCGTGTAGGTGTTGGCTTTACCAAATCCTTGTTGCTGAATTTTCGAAATAAAGCAAGGATAGTAGGCTTAGAAGTCACAAACACAACTTTTTGTGCATCTTCCAACACTGACTTTATCCATGCAATGTCTCCAATGTCTTCAAAAAGCAAATCAAGACAATGGCATGTGCAACGAGTACAAAATATATGAGGCCATTCAGCCTCCACCAAACCACGCGCTTTTATGCAATTTGTGGCATTATCCATGCACACTTGCACAACATTTTTAGGACCCACATCTACTATAGAATCTTTCAATATGTTGAATATGTATTCTCCTCATTTATACCCACAAGAGGTATCTACTGATTTCAAGAACATTGCACCATAAATGCAACAAACCATGACATTGATGATTGGTCTAGTTCTAGTGTCAGACCAACCATCACATACAATGGTACATCCATAAACTTTCCATTTTTCTCGTAATCTTGCAAGTTCATTTTCAACGGATCTAGCCTTGACATTTGGTTGCTTTGTACGCAAATGATCATATGAAGGAGCTTTGAAAGGACTTGCCCTTCCACTTGCATGAACCATCTCCAAAAATTACGGACTCCTCACTTTCCATTTTTCTCGTAATCTTGCAAGTTCATTTTCAACGGATCTAGCCTTGACATGTGGTTGCTTTGTACGCAAATGATCATATGAAGGAGCTTTGAAAGAAGGACTTGCCCTTCCACTTGCATGATTTGTGGCTCACTGAATTGTCATTGTTACATTGTATTTTTCATGCTTTGAATCTTGAATCTTGATGGACATTCGATCGTGATTTTAGATTTTTGAGTCGATTGCCACTTGTGCAATGTGGATTGTGATTTGTGATTCGTGAATAAAGATTCAAGTAACTAGTTACTAGTTTAAAAATTAAAGTGCTCAATGCTTAGTGAGTCGTAACTAATGAGTCATGACCTAAATCTTTAAATTTTAATTGATTGAATGTGCAATCTTAATTTAAATATTAGAATGATGATGATTATTTGTGCAATGTGACTTGGATGAACTTTGAACTTTGAAGTGGCAAGTTTGATATGTGCATTGTGTACATACTACAGCCACCACTAACCATTGTACACTAGATTTCATATATATATATATATATATATATATATATATATATATATATATATATATATATATATATATATATATATATATATATATATATATATACACACACACACACACATACACACACACACACATATATATATATATATATATATATATATATATATATATATATATATATATATATATATATATATATATATATATATGACATATGTATGTATATATCACATATGCATACTGATATAATCATATATGTATCTAAATCATCATATATTAGATAAAAGTAGCCTAGGGTGGCCAAAAAAATTAATGAAAAAAAAATGTTAGCAACGTTTTTGCAACGTCTAGGGAAGAACATTGCTATGTTACACGTTAGCAACACGTCACCTTGAACGTTGCGAAAACATTGCTAACAACCTTGAAGATCGATTACTAAATCTTATTCAAACTTGGCAAATATTCATATTTGCACTACATCTAGTCTTTTATTTTGTTCACTCGATTGTTAGCAATGTTTTCCCAACATTTTCGCAATGTTTTTGCAACATCTAGGGCAGAGCATTGCTATGTTACGCGTTAGCAACACATTGCCTTTGACATTGCGAAAACATTGCTAACAACCTTGAAGGTCGATTACTAGATATTGTTCAAACTTGGCAAATATTCATATTTGCACTACGTCTAGCCTTTTATTTTGTTCACTAGATTGTGCATGTACTTAGTTACTTTTAGATCATTTACAAACTTCTTGTGCAATGTACTTACACAAGTATTGCTCTATCGTAAGAGGCTCACCCTCCTCAAAAAACATAATATAATGCTAAGGGTTAAGTTTAGAATTAATGAGTGGTTGTCTATCATCCTTGTGAATTATATACAACAAATTGACCACATATCACGTTCTTCGGCCAAAGAAACCAAATTCTACATCCCTTTTCACCCTCTTCTCAGTATCCCATGAAGATGCCTTTCATGGACTTTACATCTAATCTATTCCTCAACTTAGGCTTTGTGAGAGAGATTAGTTGTCGACAACATGCATCTCACCCTTTCACATAGTCCTATTATCTCTCAACCAGGGTCCACACCATTAGAGCAAGGGTTGTATGGAACAATTACCTCCCTTTTAATGCCATAATTTGAACATATACGAATGATCCCTAGCAAACACAAACTTTACCACAAAAAGCAAAGGCAACTATAAGCTTAAGGTAGCCAACCGCATGACCACATAGGAGTCAACCTCTTTATGCTAAACTACTATATACTTATATAGAGGTATACACTATATCACATTTATGACAAATATATTGTGGAAGCTAGGTTCACTGATGATATTTTCCTCTTTGTACAAGCTACATCTCACTCTTTGCAAGTACTCTCGGTCATCCTTCAATCCCTCGCGAAGATTATTGGCCTACTTATGAGTATGGAAAACTCATTGACATGGATTTCTGAAATTTCCATTCACTACCATGCACATATCAAAAGGTGACTAAAGGTTCCATTTTCTGTCACCTTGATTACCCTCTTGCTATTCAAGTGTCAATTGAAACTCAAACAAATTGAGTTCTGCACAAGGTTCTTGCTAAGGTAGGTAGGTAGGTAGGTAGGTAGGTAGGTAGGTAGGTATGTATGTATGTATGTATGTATGTATGTATGTATGTATGTATGTATGTGTCATATTAGGGATGCACCCCTCCTTGGGTGAGGTGGCACTCATGCCACTTGGCATCAATTTGGGTTTATATTATATGGTAGAAGAACTAAGATGTTATTATCTCTTATGATAGTTAAGAGGGAACTCTTAAGAGAGTCGCAAGAGAAGAGATTATAGCTCGGACGTGGTCAGGCGGTATGAATCATCAGATCATGTGTGTGAGATCGCAAGAAGACGGAGCAAAAGAGATCGCAAGCAGACGGAGCAAGAAAACCATCTTTACACTGGTATCGAAAATGAACTGTCCGTAATGGTAGAAGAAAGTGCTCAGACTCCCCTGAACCCCATGTACTTAATGTACATGGTCATCTCTGTGTGTTGTTTCACCATGTCCTTCCCCTTAAGAAGTCTCATATGAGATCATCTCAAAGGTGGGAAATCGTCTGAGTGGTGCCTACTATCTCCCATATACACTCCAATTTCTAAACTATCACTCCCATGACATACAACATCATCCAAATGACCTAAGTCCATATGATGTATCCTCTATGGAGTAATAATATGAAAAGGAAGTGCAAGGTGCCAAACTTATAAGCTTGACCGTATCATAATGGAGATAATAAACCATAAAATCCTATGAAATATAGAACAAAGTCCCATAAAAAGTGACTACAAACCCATCTAGGACTAAATGATGGATTGCCCTCATAACACTCTAGGTCCTTCTAACCTTGAGTGTGCTCACAACTAATAGTTTTCTCTAAACTACCTTGTGACTATGCAATTCCATCATCCAGCTCATATATCAAAGTTTCTTGGTAGTAACATGCAATCTCTACATTTTACCAACCAAGAAGTATGTGGTTTGTCATCCTTTACCATTGGACTAAGTTCTATTGGAAGAGCATCTATTGGCACTAGTGCAAACTCTAAAATTTCTCTTCCCTGTAGTTTGTCATACGAATGCAAAAAGCATTCCCTTTGAGATTCAGATAATCCTTAAGTACCCATCCTCCTAACTGATGTTTACTCATCATACTCATGATGTAACACCAACTAAGAGTTTGGTACCTTAATAGGTTAGATATATCTCTATCTCCTATAAACTCTAAAGAGAGAAGCCATAACTCTATTCCCAATCTCACTAATGTCAATAACTAGATCATCTCATCTAGTCAAGGACCATCACTGGAAATAGCGTAACTGTTTCTCTCTAGAGTCTATAGGTGAGACTCAATCTAACAATCATGATTAACTGATCCCCCTCTTGTCTTGGACAGAAGAGTGCCACTTCTATCTAGACAACCAAAATGAGAAAGTGAAACTCTCTCTATGTCTCTCTATGTAATCTCCTCCAAGGAAAAGAGCTCTGGTAATGGAATTTATTCCACTTTCCCTTTCCCTTTGAAAGAGATTCTATTGAATCCATTTACTCTGCTCATAACAGAGAACATGTACATAAGTTCTCCATGTTTTCCTTCAAAACTAGTGGAGAAAGAGACTCCCATTTGAAGGAAAATTACACTGAAAAGTAGAGTAAATGAATTCCTTCTCAAATAAAGAGTAAGAGATGTTTCCCAAACACCTCTTGTGTCTAAAGGAAAACATGCTCTATTCTTCTCCTATGAAGAAATCATGTTTTCCTTTCCTTCTTTCTCTCTCAAGAAGCAGGAGCTAAAGTGAGACCACTGAACTAAAGTGAGATCTCTCATGGATCTCTGATCTTGTTCCCACTTTCTCCTTTTTTTAAAAGAGAAACTCATGAATTTATTTAGTCCTCTCTTCCATAATTAAAGTATAATTCCTCATTACATATATTCCTATGAAGATGGAGAACAATTCTCCTCTAACTAATGAAGGTGTATGTAGTGAAGAGTGGAGAAAATAAATTCCTAACAAGGGTCAAAGCCCTCTGCTAAAATGGTCCGCAATGATATGACATGATACCATAAACACATGTGTATCCATACTAAAGAGCTATCTCTGCCAACCATCCTCTATGCATGGATCTATACGATCCAATCCAACTCATGGAATTATCCTTCCTAAAAACCTCAAGATGAGTATGTGATACCAATGGTGATAGTATGTATGTATGTATGTATGTATGTACGTATGTACGTACGGTTTAGGAAAACGGCGAACCATTTCCGAACCCCGAAAACGCCATTTCCGATAAGTATGTGTGTGACATGTGTAAATTATATGTAATATGTGTGACATGTGTGTATGTAGTATCTATGTATGTATGTATGCAATATACTAATAAACTGAGTTAAGCCCCCTTATTCTCTCATATATATATATATATATATATATATATATATATATATATATATATATATATATATATATATATATATATATATATATATATATATATATATATATACCTTCATAAGTTCAAAGTTATCCAAACTTACAAACTCTGGATAGAGAACACAAACACATACACATTTGAAAAATAATAAACAACAGCAAGAGACTTAAGTCCAATATAAGATATGAAAAATACAAACAAGAAAGAAAACCAATACAAAAAGAGATGCACACACACTCACACTCACACGAACACACATACACACACACAAAAGATTTTATCATATAAGATATATATATATATATATATATATATATATATATATATATATATATATATATATATATATATATATATATATATATATATATATATATATATATATATATATATATATATATATATATATATGTATATACATTAAAATTTTCGGAAAAAAAATAAAAATTAAAAAAAAAACACACACAACAAAAAATAAATAAATAATAATAATAAAAATAAATAGTTAATAATAATAAAAATAATAATAATATATTAAAAAAGAAACAAATTAAAATAAAAAAATATAAATATATAAAGATAGAAATTAAATTAAAAGAAAATAAATAAAAAATAATAAATCCATAAATAAATAAATAAATAAATAATTATATATATATATATATATATATATATATATATATATATATATATATATATATATATATATATATATATATGTATAAGCAAATTAAACAAAAACAAAACGAAACAAAAAGTGCATCGTCAACTTCTATGTCTGTCCTAAACAAGAAGTATCAGAATTAAACTTTATCATGCATAGCTTGGACAAATAGCAATGACATCCCTACTCACGTCATCAGTGCCCTAGAGTAGGTGCAGACTTTAATAAAGAGTCTTTCTAAATCAAGATCTCTAACAAACTCAACGAACTGAGTTTCTATCACTGAGATTATATATATATATATATATATATATATATATATATATATATATATATATATATATATATATATATATATATATATATATATATATATATATATATATATACATATACACAATGCACATATACACACACACACATACATATATATATATATATATATATATATATATATATATATATATATATATAATTGTATAATTATTTATGTAGATGTGACCCAACTTGTCTACGTATGCTCCTCCTTCATACTTGACAGTTGGTCTGGGCACAATTGTTGCATCCATGGAAGTCACCATCCTAGTCACAGATCTGTTTAAACCATCCAGGTAGATGGGTATCTCCTGGGAATTAGTAGAAACATACTGTAAAGAAGTGTGATACTCTCCTTCTACAGTTAGTCATGGAGTTTCTACTGGGAGGGGGACCCTGCATGTCTTCTGAAGCCATGGGTATCTCCTCCTCTGAGTCACTAGAGGTGTCTAAATAGACTGAGCGGTGACTGACGTGCGAAGCACTTCCCACGGAAGATATAACACTTCTCCGGCTACTTAGCACCCTTCCTGATCTCAAGTTCATTCACCCTCCTGGGGCTCTCTAGATCTCTAAACTCTCCTTGGGTGGCTCCTCAAATGCCTTAAATTTGCCTCTGAAAATGCTCCAGAAGTTATGGGCGATACCACTTTTGGCGATACTGCTCGTCAGACGATACGATACCACTTCTCTAGGCGATACGATACTATGGCAACCGGCGATACGATACCGCTATTGGAAACAAGAAAATACAAGCTAGCTGAAGAGAGCTAATAATCCAGAGAAGGCATCAGTATAGCACCTCTGCATGAACATCAAAATAAACTAAACCACAATGGATTTCGAGTATGCACCAAATTCTTTTAAAAAAATGAGGACAAAGGCACCAAGATTAACAGATGTATATGCAGTTCATATGTGTACGTCTGTTTCTTGGATATATTGAGTTCATCTCACAAATGTAACCTATAATAGGCAATATATTATGTGAAATTTAACCATCATGAAAAGCACAACACAAGAATAGTTCATAATTCATGAATAGGCAATCTGTCAAGTAAAGATTAGCCTTCATAAATAGAGAACACAAAGGATAGTTCATGAACACTGATACACAAACTGATCTCCTTCAATATCTGCATTCAAGTAGATTCACAATTTTTTTGTTCCATACACAGGACCACCATCAAGTTGGTTAAGAATCATTATGATAAGATCCTATTGAACATTGCAAGAAGCAGGGAAGACGACCCCACTAAAAGTTCAGGATGAACAGGTGAAGGCTAGGAGCTTGAAAAAGAATTTTTACGTTATATAGGCATTACTAATTAGCAACATGGTAGTGAGTAACAAGAAAAGCAAAACACAAAAAGGAAGCCAGGATCCTTACCAGCAAAACAATACTCATTATCTGAGTTCAGCCATATCTGATCACTTGAATGATGAATATTACATCGTGACATGAATCTCAAAAGCACTTTCAGAACAAACAGAATCTGTCTGATGTCCACTGAAGCTCGAGTTCCAAAAATCAGCTGTAGTTCTTTCATAAAAACAACTAGGGCACAAATGGACCTTTACACATTGGCCAGGCCCGTGAATTGCTCTAGAGCTGTCTTCACTCGATCCTGAAATGTTACAAATGAAATAGATTCTTGGTAGATTGATCTGTAAATAATATAAAAACTTTACTTAATGAAATGAAAATACCTTAACATCTAGACAAGGATCATCCACCATCTTTTGCAACTGTTGCTCTATACCAGATTCACGAAGCCTTGCTACACGTGTAACAGCACCCGGGCTATCAGGATAACTTAAATTCATTACACACCAGACTGCAGCGACCCTCAATTGGGGGTTGCTCATGTCTTGAAGAAATCTCAGTATAGGTGAAGGATTGCGTCCCTCCTGTGAAACTGGTGCCACAAAACTCATCACAGCTTCCTTGTGCAATTCATTTCCAGCAGCAATATTGCTTAAAACATAGACACCCTGCTTCAATAGTAAACAAATCCAAATAAATTAGAGTATTACTTTAAGTTTCCACATCTACAACAAAGGCATAATAGCAACCTGGGTGCATACTTCTGGCCTGCATGCTATGCAAAGTTGCCTTTCTACTGCAATGAGAATGGCACTTTCCTCAGCAAAAACTTGCTGCACAGAATCAACGCTCCCATACACTAGGTTCCGCACAAAAGCAAGCGCTTGCTCCTGCACCATCTCTTCTGGATCTAATGGCATGAAAACGTTTCTCAAAATATGAGCTTCCATAATTCTCAAAACAAACATTAAAAAGACGTTCATACTTTACAGAAACAATTTGATGAAAAAGAGTAGGTTCTAAATTGAACAGACTTCATAACTTAATGAAAATTCTGCTAGGCAAATAAAGACTTTAAGACTGTACTCGACTTAATAACCTAATGAAAATTCTGCCAGGCAAACAAAGATGATAAGACTTTACTCCGCAGAGATGAAAGCCCATGAAAAGTGCATCAAACCTGGCTTAACAAGAAAAGTATGCAGTCCAGAAAAGAGGACCAAGAAAAATGTCAAAAAGCTTGAATGCCTTACTTTGAAATATTGAAACATTGAAGTAATATTGTCAATGAAATCGCTCAAAATCCAAACCAAACAATAATCATAATAATAATAATGATGATGAGAATAATGATGAGGATGATGGTGATGATGACAACATTCAGATATTATACATCATTCTGAAAATAAAAAATTCCAGTTACAGGGAGGAAAACAAAAATAGGAAAGATCCATGCGTACCTGTTGATGGATTAATAGACAAATAAAGATAGCGATACAGAGACATACAGACACATGAACATTCACAATGATGCAGGCATGCCGCATCATGCATACATACATATACACACAAACACATACATATGCACATGGTCTTTTAAAAAAAATGGGAAAGACACTTAATGCATTTTAAACACGCCAAAATGAATCTCAGCAAACCCCAAATTCATACTCAAATGAAAGTGCAACTAAACCGTCATGAGTCCAGCCAACTTTATCCTAGATGTGATGTTATTCTAACACTTAAGCAAGAAAACTAAGCTGCAAAAGAAAAATCACACCCTAATAACATGTTCATGTGACCAAAGCATAGTTACAATGCAACGCATTGTGAACCCTTTGCAATGCATTGCGAACAACCCTACATAGCAAACGAGTTCACAACCCATTGCATATGCAA